>VWYO01024584.1:230535-249232 GCA_013400275.1 Rhadina sibilatrix
TTTTTTTTTTTTTTTTTTTTTTTTGACCAACAATCCATCAATATATGCTTGTGAGTAAAACTGAGAAAACCAGACATTTCCCATCATTTCATATTGCTCTGTATTTTATTAGAATCTAATGCTGCTTCGGGCTGAACTGAAACTTGTTAAGGGATCTGAAGTGCTATCTTGATTATCATCTTGGGCCCTGTCACACATTCTTCTGTCTCCCAGAAACTGCTTTCTGTTAGAGATAAGTGTCGTCACACATGTGTGTACACACTTGTATGTTGTATATAGCGATGGCTGGTAAGAGATTCAGGTATCGTTTCCAAAGGATGTGTTATAGGATTCTTTTGGTTTGGTTTTGTGCCCTTGAATGAAGAATGACTAGAAACCTTATTTAGTGGATGATCTACCTAGATTCCAAGACTCTGGTTTGCATATGGTACAGAAAATATATTTGGTATGACAATCTCAGTCAAATGAGCTTACTTAGAAGTAAGTGCATCCAGAGAGAGAGAGAGAGAGAAAGGGAGAGTAAATGTTCGTGAATTTTTTGTGATTTTTTGAGAAAAATAAATGTACTAAGATTTAGAATTATATAAAGTATAAATTTTATAATTAATTACAGCTTAAAGGATTTAGAGTGTGACAGTTGGATTGAGAAGGCTTGACTTGGGCAATGGGTAGGTATCAATTTGATCTGTAACTTCTCTTTTAAATAAAATTTGGTCAAAGACTTTTGAGTTTTAAAAATGAGAAAAGGAGCCTCTTCTGATACTGTAGGTAGGCAGGAATAATAAAAAAAAATACATCTGATAGAACAATTTGTTTGCCTAAAATTAATGTGCTTTAAAATTAATTTGATTTATTTCAAAAGGTATAAAAGGTTACTATAAAAGGACTGTAACTACNTATAAAAGGACTGTGACTGCAGTTGGTTACTACTGTATGTATATTTCTATTGGTGCCTTCACAGAATTATTAGGTTCTGGATTTGAGAACTCTGCAAAACAACTAATGCTTATACTTATCATGTAAACACATTTGTGTGTGTGTATACACAGAAGTAATGGTAGGATTGGTTTCTTCAATGAATCCCTCTCATAGACAAATAATGTTAGGGTTTTCATATTTAGGGTTATTTTCATATGGAGTTAAGCCTTACCTAGATATACATTTCTGTGCAGGATTAAGCATTGTTTTCATATACCTGTCCTGAGCTGTTGTTTTTGTTGGTTTGTTTTTTGTTTTTTTTTTTTACAAAGGACATGATATTTTCTAGAAAAGAACTGTTTTTCTTACGGAGGCAATGCTCACTTCTTATTTACTGATAAAGCAAGTGGGTTTGAATGGAAAAGTATGTTCTGACGTTATGTACCACAGATATTTAAGAGGTGTAATTTTGGGTTGCAAACGTACAAATATTCTTAGTATTTATGCTTTTATATTTAGATGTTTCAGCTATTATAACGAGTGAATGTGGTAAAGTAAAAATAAATTTGTATCTTTTCTTGTATACATATATGTATCTGTACATGTATCTGTATGTAAATATCAAATGCAGGCACACAGAGCAGGCAGCATAGATTGCTAAGCTCCTTGTAAATGCTTAAATTTGGGAATTTTGTAAATTACATACAACTGCTTTTCCAGAAAGTGCAAATGTGTGAAAAAACTGCCAGGATGTGCTTTGTTGACAGATTTGCTAATGCAGTTGTCTCAGTGATTTGGTTGAGGCTGTATGTCAGGCAGCCTGCAAAGCATTTGCTGTGGGTTTAGTGTCATATGATGTCTTGTGTTTTTTAAAATTGGGTCGTTTAATTATTCACCCTTTTAAGCCCCAACTTAAAATCTTGGACAGAGCTTTGTCTTCTCAGCTTTGTCATTGTGGGGCTTTGAAGAGGCTGGGGAGGAAGGCTTTTACTGCCTCGCAAAGAAGCGATTCAGAAAAAAAAAAAAAAGAAAAAGAAGAAAAGATTTTGTATATGTCTTCTCTCCAGCTGACAGGCAAGTGTCTGTTGTGTGCCCATGCACATATGAGATTAGGGACATGCTCTGTATTAAAGCTGTTGTACAAGGCTTGCTATATCTTTAATAAGGGTGTCATGAAATTTGCCTTCACGTTCCTTTCTGATTCATTTAGTTGAAGAGCAAGAGGAAAGTGTGTGGCTCTGCCTATGGTTTCTCTACCATTGTTTACTGTGTATTATATCGTGTAATCCGTCAGCCAATTTTAATTTCACAAGCTACTCATTGTGTTTAAACAGTGCGTTTCTTATATTAAATATTTATGGAAGTCTTTGGGAAGAATACATTAAAATGGCAGATGGAGGTCGTTTCAAGCATTCTCTTGATTGAAGGCTGGGGACCCCTGTGAATTTGAAGTCTGCTTTCAAGGAAAGTTCACAATGTCTGATTATAACCCAGGCAGGCAAGAATTCCACCAATTCCCTGCACTGTGATTTCAAAAAGCAATGGCTGCCTATAATCTTCATGCTTCAGCACCTTTCGTTTTGAAATCATTTGCAAGTGCACTGAAGAATGGTGAACAAAAGCATTTACAGTTGTATTGCTTATTAATAATTCAACAGACCTGCAACTTTTGCACATTAAGATTACTCATTGATTTTTAACTACCAAAGCTACGAGGAAAATCTGGCTTTTGATGAGAGGACTGAGATGTGCGTTTTCAGACTCACACCGAGAACAGGGGACTTGTGCAGGCCAGGTGTGAAAGGAGCCCAGCAGAGGGGATGATGTTGTGTCAGGCAGGTGGGGCGTCCCATGTCCTCAAAGGCTGCAGCCTCAGCCAGCTGACCTTGCTGCTTTGCATTGCTGCTTCTCCAAAAGATGCCATGAGCATCCCTGCTGATGTGCAAGGGCTGATTGTGCCTTTTTTCTTGCTAGAAGCTTCTACTCCAACACCTTTTCCTTTGCTCTAGTGAAAATGTTTTCAATACCTATATGAGAAAATAAATCTAAGCTGGTGTGTTTTCTAGAAATAAAAATATAGTATAGGAGATGCAGTCTTTTATATACACTTGAATTAAAAAGACTGAATTTTGGAATTGCCTCTTTTTGATAACTTTATAATTTTAAATTTTATTTTTTATTTTTTAAAAAAAATTAGAGAAACAGCTAAGAAAGCACACACAGTAAGGTAGCATCTCATAGACAATTTTTAATGGTTTTATTCTTCATTAATTTATAAGCATATGCAAATGTGATATGAAATTGATGGTGTCTCAAATAATAAGGTGAAAGAGAAATTACAGAAATGCTGACATAGAGAGACAAAAAAGGTCCACTAGGATATATTAATATTTTTTAAAAAATGTTAAAAAGCACAGCAATTCCAAAACAAAAGCAAACCAAAACAAACCCTCATTAGAGAAGGCATTGCAAATCAAGTTTCAGGATAATAGCCATTTAAGAAAGTTTCTTTGAGAAAAATATAATGACTAATGTGTTAGCCACTAGAGGAACCTGCCTTTTGTTGTTGTTATTTGCTAGAATAACTCTAGTGTTTTCTCAATGTAAATTATATTAATTTTTGTTACTTGGATTTTTTGACATTTGCCACTAAAACCATATTTATGCTTTTGCTGATTATAATTTCTGAAAAGTTCAATTGTGAAAAAAATCAGTTTTGTCATTGTACATTACCTTATAAAAACATATGCAATGTGTAGTAATTATTTATTTCATATTGGGAATATTGTGCCCATCAGTTTGATGGAAGAACAGAGTTCTTGCTGCAAAGAGTCTGTTGTGAGAGCAGACAGCAGGTAACCATAGCAGAAGTCACTAGACCCAAAATGCAGGCAAATGAATTGACCCTTCTGGGCTTTATGTAGACAAACCAGACATTCTTATTTCTTCTACAGCTACAAATTTGGTTTCATTTTTTGTAATTATTCTCTGTCCATGTGAATCATTATGGCAGCTGTGTACTCTGTGCAGGTTGAGTGACTTCATCGTATCTCTTGACCTTAACTAATACTGACCCCAAGGAGGACGTGCTAATGATGGAGGATGTCACCAATAAAAGAGCAGTTTTGGAGTCAGTTTTACTCCCTCAGCAGTTCTTATATCTTAAGATTTGATTCACATTTAGAAATTTCATACATTTCTCTAAGAAGTTATGTATATTAGGTAAACAATTTTGTCTGTCAACCATTTTTTAAATTTATGTGTGTGTAACATATTTTTGTTGTTGTTTTTCTTTTTACTTAAGAACTTGTGGTTTTTCTTTAAATTTCTTTTAAATGATATATTGGATGGTTTCAAGCTTCCTGAACACATTGATAATAAAGTTAGATCTGAATTCACATCTAAGAAAATAATTTCCATAGAAAATTGAGGGAGAAATTTCTTATGCATGAAATTTAAACTGTAATTCTAGCATTGTTTGGCCATGTTGCTATAATATATTCACTGTAAAAACTAGAAGCTGTGTAAATAAGTGAGTGGCAGTTGCCCCAGGCAGAAATTTTTACTGATTCAATGAGATAAAAGTAATTAAGAAACATGTAGACTGATGGGTAATTAAATCCATGGGAAGCGTTTTGTAACTAATTACTACGTTCTAATCACAGATTGCTTTCTATTTGTCAAGGTAAGTGTATATAATTACACAGTTCCCATTTTCTTTCATCTAAAATCATCTCAGTTGGATGAGTATTTTTTAAGCAAGCCCAGACCTCTTCGTTTTTGGCAGTTCTTTTCTGTGGAATAAAAGAAAGTGGTGGTCATCTTATTGCCTGGATGCAGGTGGCACAGTTGTCTGCACTTGGCACTGATGCTCTCTGCCATACTTGCATCACGTCCTGCTCTGTGACACCTCATTCTCATTGCTCTTGGTGTTCCTACTCTGTTTAGATGCCTAATGACGTTCTGGTGCACATCACTAGACTGAGTTGAAACTCCAGCATTTAGGCACCTGAATTTCATGTCTTTGTCTCTGCTTTTCAAGTGCAAATATTTTAATACTTCAAATAAAAAGGTTTCCTTCTCTTAAGAAGAGCAATATGGTTTAGACAAAGCTTTGTAAGTGCGTGCTTAGGCAGAGCTCAGCTGCCTATTTTCCTAATATAATATTTCAGTTTCTCTTTCAGTTAATGTTTTCAGCTTTGATAAGGTGTTTGAGGAAAATATAACTCCATATCTATACTTGATTTTGCCTTAGAATATGGAATTCCCCAGTATGTTTCATCAAAGCCCACATTTCCCTTAAATTGAGACCAAAGCCTGGACTAGAGAGTATAATAAAATTGTATCAGTCTTTGGAATTGCTGTTCAGTACGCTATGTTTTCTAATAAAATAACGGATTTATCTGTAATCAGTTAAGTTGGCATTTTCTCCTGCCTTGTTTACACCTTCAGGTGACTGAAGTAGGTATCATGAGGAAGTGTTGCTCTGTTGTGTCAGGGAATGAAATACAAAATTATCTGCCAAGAATACTCAGTAAGCTTGTTCTGTTTTTCTCCAGTGATGGTCAGTAGTGGATGCTTTGGGAACAGTGAAAGAAGCGAGACAGCTTGAGGTGAGGCTCAGTTTAGCCTTGCATGGCCTTCCAGCTTCATGCCCTCCCATCTCAGAGATTACAGTCTGAAAATCATTAATAGCCTCTTCTTCATAAATATTTTTATAGACTTACAGTTCCTGTCTCTGCAGCAGCCCACAGCAATGAGTTTCATACTTTTTGTTTGCAATAATCAATTTTTTTTTTTTTTACCTAAAACTTTTGCCCAAGATACTCATTGGTTCTATTAAGTTATGGAATCTGAAGTACTGAAAGTAGGTGCATCATCATTTTCCCGATAATCATCATGCAAGATCATGGTTTTGTAGATCTTTGTTGTGTTCTCCTTCACCTCTGTCATTCTCAAATTGAATTGTGGATTACCTGGTCTGTTTTCTTGTGTCTGGTTTATTACAGTCTTTTTTATGATAACTCTTAGGAAGAAATGCCATTCAGAATTTTGAAATATCAAAGGTATGTGAGAAGGCATAGCATTAGCTTCCCCTTAGTTTTGTATTCCCTTTTAATTCAGGGTTTACATTCTACCAACTTTTTTTTTTTTTCTAATTGGTGTTAATTAGTTAGATAATGATGTCAAGAAATTATCTAGAGAAAAATTTATCTTCCTTATCCAGGCTGTACTACATAATTTTGAGTCCATTTTTTTCAGGGTTTCATTCCATTTTTTTGGGTGGTGTGCTATTTTGTGTTCATCTGCACAGGCTTTCATTGGCTGTGTTATTAATATTAGTCCTTCATTCATTATAATCTCTGCAAGTTGTTGCAATTAATTTAATTTTGACTTTCTGTGCATAATTTTATGTCATCTCAATTTTTTTTTCTGTTCCTATTTCACAATTTTTTCATGTTGTTTGCCTCTTGAAAACACCAATTCTCATACAAATTTGGTAATTTCTGTCTATTGTAAAAGCTGGCAAATTATTTCTACCAGTTGCCTCCTATCTGTAGCAAGGCAGTCCCCAGGAGGCATCAATTGTTCTATCCCATGAGATATTACTTCCTCTGCAAGTTATTGGTGAAGGACATTTAAAAGCTGTTTGGAAATCCATATGCACTTTTTTGTCTATATGTTAACTAAATTGTGGAAAAAAGTATAATAATCATATTAATTCACATAAGCATAAGGATTAATGTTGACATAAATACAAGTTGCCCTTAATGTGGCAGGGAGTTCCATTAAGAATTTAGAAGGAATGGTACAATAAAATGTTATACTCACCTTCATATAACATGCTCAGCTCAGTTTGGGGCTCAGAGGTGTTTAATCTCTTATGCTTTAAATTCTTCATAGTATTTTTAATACTTAATTTTAAATACTTAGTTTAAATACTTAATAGATGCATTCCTTATGCAGAATATTTTTGCAGCATATCAATTATTAAAACAAGCCACAGTGAAATTTGGTGAGGCTTGCATTCTTGCATCAGGAATAGAGAAATTAAATATCACTCAACATGCTTTTGTATAGTTCAGGTCTGATTTGATCTGCATCATTGTAGGCATGAACTTGGAACTGCAGCTATTACAGGGCTTTTTCTAGATCCGTGTTACCAAATTTGTGTGTATAATGAAAAACACTTTGCAGCACCTGTGGCAGCTGAAATTTTGGAGCCTGTAAATTGGACACAGTAGCTAGTTCTTTAGTAGTTGAAAAGCTACTGAGCTGATCTTGAGAAATGAGAAGTTGATTTGAGGGAAAAGAAGCCCTAATATGAACAGGCAGAAGGTGAGGTTTTATTTTCAAAGCTGACAGAAACTGGCAGTGAGCTCCCAGAGACAGCTTCAGTCTCCTCCCGCTCTCGGCCCTTTGTACTGGCTCCTGTTCTGCCGTCTCCCCTAGGATGGATGATGCACTGGATGGCTGCTCTGTGAACATCTGGAGAGCTAGTCTGGATTGCAACAGCCTTATGAAGATGCAGACAGGTTAGGTTTAGTCACTGTTGTCAATTAATTTCTCTATCCTTTTCACTGGAGGATGAAAGGAGATGGAGGAGAAGAGAAATAGGTGGCTGGAGAAAAGTTGTGACTATTTAAGATGCCATGCCATTCTTCTTTGGCTTGTTTTCATAATTTTTTTAACCCAGGATATATCTTTTTATTCTTTCTAAGCAGCAGTTTACATTGGTCAGTGTCAGGGCTGTCCACTGTCAAATGTTCTTCCTTCCAACTACTTTTTCTGATTACATTGCTTACATTACTGAGGAGCCCAAACAGGAGGCCATGTAAGAAAGCTGTTTCTCAGCAGAAAACTTAGCAATTAAGAAAGAAGGGGGGGAAAGCTTGTCTCCTCAGCTTGCTGTTTGATTTTGTGCAAAGATAAGTAAGGGGCATAAACCTGCAGCATACAGAAGTGTAAGACCACTGTAGATCCAAGAGAGATCCTTTTAAGATGCTTGTAGGATGGTACCCTTACAAGAAAAACAAGGGCTTGAAAGAAACAGAACAGATTTGCCAAGACAAGTAGACTTGATTGTCAGGCTTTATCTGCAAAGAAGTGCTCATGTTTGATGAAGAAACGTCTGTTGAGAATTTCCTTTAGGCTGCAGCAGTATTGAAACTGATGTGTCATAGTTTCAGTCTATAGAGATGGCTTAGAAGGGAGGAGTGAAGGAAGAATCATCTCCTAAAATAACTGCTCCAGACAAATGTGACTTCTGAGAGCTATCATGTGTATGCTTTTCACTGCCAGTATCCAAACTGGTGATACAGGAGTGTGGTTTCTAGAAAAGATGCATAGCATTGATGTTTATACAGTACCTGGCACTGGTGAGAGTTATATGTATTCCTACCATGCTAGAACTAATTATGGTAAGAAGAAAACTTATGTACCAACTTTTTAGTTATAGAAAGATAAATAAGATTAAGGGCACTCTTTCAAAAAGTACTTTATTTTCTTATTCCTAACATACATTAATTATTTGAAATAAAAAATTGCATCTCCATTGGCTGACATAGCCATGAAGTGTTTTCAGTTTAAAAGAGAGCTAATTAAGTGTTCTTTGTAGGATAAGATGAATGCTATTTATTTACTGAGATCATTCAGGCATCAGCAAATAATACTAACATTACAGAGTGTGATATGATTCTTTTTAAAGAACCATTTTAAAAGAAATTCAATTAAGTATGACCAGATTACAGGCACAGCTGCAGCATAAGCGCACAATCTAGCTTGAAATAAGCCACCTTTTTTTTTCTCCTAGTACTTCAGCTTCAGCCCATCATTTTATTTTTCAGGGCTCTCTAGTAGGTTTGTTTTCCTTCAAATAGGTGTCTGGGATAGCTGCTGTAAGCTAGGTCATTTGGATGTGTCCAAGCAAAAACAGTAAGGAAGGATGTATGCACTGGTTTAAATTTAAATTAGCACTTTGTTTAGAACTTCATACAGGCAGCAAATAGATGATATATAAGCCATCAAAAACCTTTCAGGTTTCTAGCCTCCTCTAAATTGGATTGTATTCAAGTTAATCTGAGACGAAGTGCATTATTGCCTTTACATGGTGTCATCCAGACCCTCATGTTTCATAAATCTGAGGACAAAAAATTAATCCAGTAGTTGCAGCTATAGTGAGGTTGTTTATATTTTCTCCCACTGACTTAAACAATGTTAATTTCCTCACCCTGACTCTTTTGAACTTATGGAGAATTAACGGTGTTTTAATTCATGTTACAGAAATCAAACATACATTTTAATAATAACATTGTAATGCTTTGGATTAGCAATTAGTGAGTGGCCTTCAGATGCTTAGATAAACTACCTTTTTCCTATGGAATAGAGAGGCAGATACTGGTAATTTGAGGTGAACTCCCCAGAATGTCAGTAGTGTTTCTTTAGTGTAGAAATAACTTCAGCCATTCTTTCAATGTATTTATTCTCCGGATAGCTGAGTTCAATCCTTATAAACCATGTAAATTTACTGTTGTGCAGTAATGTTTCTTTGGAAACTTTGTGCTTTGCTTTATTTTTACAATGCTGGTGTGTTGAACTGCATTTCTTAGAACATATTTTTATTAGGAAACACAACTTTGGAACAAAAGCATGTATCCTTTTGTTTCTCTTTGTGGTTCAAGGTGGGCTAAATAACAAGGCACTTGTCTTAGTTCTTTTTCTGACAGATATTTAGGTGGTCCTGTATCTTCCTATTAAATAATTGGAACTACAAAAAATTCTTTACTGGCAGTCTGCACCTTGGCTAATTGGTGCTGAGGATGTCACTAGTCAGATCCAAGGACCTCCTGCTGCTGGTTTCCCAAGTTACAAATCAGAATTAGCTGCTGACAGCCAGCCAAATAACTTCAGCAAATACTTAGGACAATGGGCACTGAAAGGCACCAAGTCTGTGAAGTAAGTCAGTGGTTTATAGACACTGAAGCATTCCTGAGGATCGCTTAAGCTGAGCCACATGGTGCTCAGCTAGGAAGTTGATTGATGGTTTTACAAAGAAAAAAAATGTTTATGAAAGAATGCTTTTCTTACAGATTATCCTGCATTAATATATATCTGATGTGCCTGGCAATGTTTCAGCAATTGGATGTTTGCCAAGCCTTGACACTTCTGCAAGACACAATGGAGTTTGTCTAGCAGCACAGAGCTTTTTGTTTTATGATCCTGTTTTTAATGAGGCAGACACTTTCATAAGAATTGTGCTCCTCTAAATCAGTAACACTTGTACATTGTGATCCTTACATGTTAAATTGTTTATCCGGGCTAAAGTGGAGTCCATTTTGCAAATTTTTGCATCTTATCCAGAATTTCTTACTACATCATTCTGTTTCAGTGGTTGGATTAAGCAAAAAAGATAGCAGAAGGTCTCGTGTAAATTGAAGAAGAATTATAGACTGCATACAAAGTGTTCTACCAAGGTTCACTGTTCATATATCCCAAAAATACGCTCAGAGGTGTTTAAATGCCTTTGTAAAGACTAGTGCTCAAGGATATCCCTGGGAGCTGGGAGACTGAATGCATTTGTAGATCTGTCTGCAGTAACTTCTCAGAATGAGACAAAAGTTTGGTATTAAATGTCTTTATTGGTCTTATTTACAAATGAATTTCTTTAGTGCAATTTGCCCTGTTAAATTACTGTATTTTGTGTGCTGTTTTATAGAGGGAAAAAAAAGGCATTAATATGCAGTGGGGAGAATTATTAAATCCTTCCTCTTGATCTAGGAAGACAGCAGATCTTAGTAATTCTGAAACTGCAGCACAGAAATTGGTCAGGCTGTGGTTCCCTTACATTAAATTTATAATTGAGGCCTGGAACAAATAAATAAATAATTTCACTTTGAAATTTGACTTACATCTAGCCTTCCTAACATCAACTAGTGAATAATTTTTTTAAGCCAAAGCATCTTTGTATGATTCAAAATGATTGAAAAGATATGTGTGCTTTCTTTTATGAGAGAAGCTTTAACAAACCATCATTGAGGCTGAATTATTTCTCATTACTAGCAGAGAGTGGTTCATTTAAATTGCATTTAAGGTCATTGACAGGGCAGGTTGAAGGAGAGGAAAGAGAGGAGATATGCATTGTGGTTAAATGTGTTGGAACAGACCTGCAAAATAAAATAGAGACTGTCAGATAGTCTCAATATTTGTTCTCTCATGCATAGAAACATACACAGAGAGAATATGCAGAAAAACTATTGCTCCAGTGGCTTGCATTCAGGCATATGGTTTGATGAATTGCTTGCAGTCCTGGTGATAAAGAATATTAACAACCTGAAGACGGCAAATCATTTAACTGCCCCATATTATTGATTATTGTCACATACCATTCTTTAGGTTTGAGTAGAAGTAAACTAAAGTATTTGCACAAGTAATTATAATTACAAGTTGCAAATTCTTGTGAGTCTGTACTTTTATTATGCATTACTTGTGATATTTATTTGAAGACCAGCTTTTTTGTGATGTGATACAGCCTGTTTTCTAAAGTTTGGTGTCCTGTGATGATGATAGACTTCTTCACCAGTGTGAACCCCACTTTTTTCCTTGTGTGGTATTCCAGGCTATTGGCTATACCCAAATAAACTGAGAGGCAGTCCTGCCTGCTTTCCCTTGTAGTGGGACACATACTTGGGGAATGCTTCTCTGGCTGGTTACTGTTGTTCATTGAACTTAATGGTGTTGAGAATTCTGTTTTTCTGCCAAATTTAATAGAAATTAGTCAATGAATTCAGAAGTCACTGAAATAGAATGATACTTGCACAACACGATCATGGAAGCCTTGTTTTCCTAGGTATCCTGATTAAAGCTCTTTCTTAAGTAGAAGCTTAAGGAATCTGAGTCCACATTGGAGACTGACTTGAGTAGGGAGATTCAGTTACCAGTACTGGGATCTACTAACTCAATTCTTAGTAAAAGCAAAAGAGTAATTGTTTTTTAAAAATAGAAGCTGAATGTTGTCCATTCTTCTTTATTCCTAAGACCCACTCTGATTGATTTAAACTAATATTTCATAAGTAAGAGTGGCATCAAAACTCCTGTTTGAATAGTAACTCTAAACCTAAACAAATGAGGGAAAACTTCATAATAATCCCAAGATGACTGGATATTTTGTTCGGCTGGAGGAAAGGAATGCATTTCTTTGAAAACTTCCTTTTAAGAGGTTTTAGTTTATTTTTCTGTGCCAATCTATAGTTAAGACTCTGGTGTTATTGAATAGAGCCAGTTTTGCTCGTTTCTCTGATTTGTGTTTGTGTTCATGTGTTCACACTCAGTCTTAAAAGGCTTCTTTCCCATGGCTGAGTCTCAAACAGTATCTGAGATGCTACATCTGTGTCTAGAGCTTCTCTGTAGTTCTCAGGGAAGTGTTTTCATCCTGTGCATCACTTTAGGGTTTATGCTTATATGTTTCACTGTGTTTTGAGATCTGTGTTTAGGATTTATGGCATCCTTTTCATTTTTTTTTTTTGAGGCAAGAAGTTGAAATAGGTAATTGCTCTCTTTATTTTACTAGAGGATGGAGAGAGGAGAGGGGATATATTAGAAGGAATCTTTCTAAAAATATGGTAAGCTCACAAAGCCACTTTATTCCCATGTCTATTAAGCAATGTTTTCTGTTGGTAAGAAAACAGCTAAAGGTATGTAACACGATGTAAGTTGCAGCCAAATTGTTGTTAATGTTGCATAGGGGCAAAAAGATGTCCTATGCTGCAAGTTAAGAGTTACTATAAGCTCTTCATTAGATAATTTGTATACTACAGCATATGACCCAAGGCTAAAGTTCATGTTCTTAAAAAGAAATTATTGACAATCAAGATATGCTCTTTAGGAAAAGACATTTTTCCCATTTCTGAAACAGACTAAAACCAGACCTTTCATTAGGTTTCTTCTTTTTTCTAGCATTGCTAAAGCTTGTGGCATATGTAGAAGTGACAAATGGTGTATGAACATGCAGCAAGTTTCTTCTGCTGGAGGGCAGAGTGCTTTATAGTACACATTTTAATTTTTTTGGTTGCACTTTGGGTTGGATATTTGATGACTTTGTGTGATATTGTCTGTATTTTATTTCTCTATCCAACTTAGTGATACACACTTTGCATTTTTAGTAAAACTGCTGTGCAAAATATCCCATCTATCATTATCAGAAAACATAAACATGCAAAAAAGTGCTCCTTTATGTGTTGGATCATATTTCTTTTAGAAAATAAAAAAAAAAAGAGAAATATTTTGGAATAGCATTTCTGTTTGATTTGTGTTTCCTCTAGAACATTTGGGTTGGAATTATTTTCAGGGCTCATAGGGTTCTGCAAGAAAATGATTCTTTAAGTTCCTCTAAAAATAATGTAATTGTGGAATTCTGAAGCTTGATTGCAGTCCTATGATTACGTGGATTAGTCATCAATATGCTGTAGTAATATTGCTCTAAGTGTTGAAAAGGCTGAATATTTTACATTTTAATACAACTTCTTATGCATGTCCATGCTAACTGACAGAACTGGTGCTGCCTGGAAGAGTCTTTCTTCAACCTAATTTTCCATTGAAACTTCTGGTATGCAGTGGCTGTGGGCAAGAGCACCATCCCAGACAAACTGCAGCACTCGCCCTGTAACCCCCGGCATGTTCTGCATGTTCTCTCCCAGGGACATGTCCCTGTAGCCGTGTGTGAGCACCTCAGCCAGGCTTTGGAACCTGGCCCTTGCTCCCTGCTCCACTCCTTTCTAAATCAAAATGCACATTCTCTCTGTAGTCATCTATAAGCTGGGGCTTCCACAGGCCCCTGGCAGGGTTGGATGAGTCTCCTAAAACTGAGCTCTGCGGTAGATGAAGGGAAGTACACCCGATGGAAAAGCCATCTTGGGAAACAAAGGACAGCAAAAGAACAAGTAACAGCAGCATGATTCTTCAACTATTACTACTGCTATGCAGAGAAGTAGTGTTTGAAATGTTATTACCTGGTTTGAAGGGAAATGGGATCTCCCAGTGTTAGGAATAACTCATTAAAGAAGTCTTTGAGACAAGTGTGGTTTTTTTTCATCAGGAATTCCCTAGTGATGGGTTTCTAACAGTTAATGCAGCTGAGCAGCTCTTCTAAGATTTGCAAAGTTTAATACCTTTATAATTTTTCTCCTCAAGTTTCATTTCTGGGTTGTGTCTTTTAGAGCTGAATATGGGCTCTAAAGATGTTAGTAATAAGCCTAAGGAACACATTTCAGAAAATTTTAAATGAAGACAAAGGTAAACTTGTGTAACACTTGTAGACTTGTGTTTAACAGCAAGACAAGTGTTTAAAGAAGAAGTATTTAACAAATGGATGTTCTTAGATTATTTCAGTAATACTTTTTAAGGGTTCCTTTCCTAGTGTCATCTGTTTGGTGAAATCTTCTAATAGATGGGATAATAAACTTTTTCTGAGTGATTAAGATCTTGTTTAAATTCTACTCTTTAAAACACTAAGTAATTTCACTCTGAATAATCTTTTGTTGAAAATTCATGGATAGAAGCTCATCTCTATTTAGATTTAATTCGTGTTCCTATGTTGACATATAATAAGTTCATCAAAAGGCAAATTATTGTTTAGATTGAGACCTTTAGGAGCATTAATTTGTTTGACAAAAATACATTAAGATCCTTCAAAACCCTTGAATGATTTCTCTTTGACCTCCCTGTGGGCATCTCTAACACATTTTAATTGCATCCTGCTGATGATATATTTTGGCAGTCTAACATTGAATACTTAAAATACATTTAGATTGAGGTGGCTACACACCAAAAAGGCTTTGAGTACTCTGTGAGAATTCAGTGGATATAATTGAAGAACTTCATGATTTAGAACTGGGAAAAGTATATTAGTGCTATGCAAGCATTCTCCTTTTTTGTTCAAACTGACCCATTTAGAGTTGCAGAGACAATACCCTTCATTTGAGAAAATATTTTAAGTAACAATGAACATTATGGCTTGACAGAAGTCAGAGGATTACAATGTTATTTCTATCTGCAGACTTTTTAATTTGTAATGCCTGTTTTCCTGGCAATTATTTATCTCATTCAAAAACAAACAAACAAATAAACCCCACACCAAAAAACCCCCAAAAAACCAGAAAAGGATACACCCACCTTAGTTTTGCTGCTTAATGACTCGCTAAGGAATTGTTTTAGCTTATAGCCAGGTGCAGCAAGCTTGGCTTACCTGCAGATAGAGGCTGTAATGAATGAATGGTATTATCTATGCTGTCAAGAGAAGGTAGCTTTAGGTAAGGGTTATTATCCCAGAAGTGGTATTTACCTCTCTGTATTGCTGGCTTATGGAACTGGAACCTCCTAAGTGCATTCCATGTTTAGCTGACCACCTTGCTCTTGAACATGCTGACTCTTCCCTGCTTTGTTGTCTTCTAGGATACATCAGTTTGACAGATTCTTGAGCTGTTTTCACACTTTACACAAAGAATACTTGCAATTAAAATCAGTCTTTTTCCTAGGATTTGGTATTTCCATGTCAAATGACTGTGATACATTGAGGAATTGATGAAAAAACAAATCAAATAAAGCCTTCCTTTATTTAAGTATTTCTGTATTCTGTATTGCCATTTGAGGTTTGCAGTATTATATCTTGGCTCATAACTTAGTGTGAAACAAAGCATTTAACACCTTTTTGTTTGTCCCTTATTAGAGTACTCTATTCTGAACCCTAGAGTTCTTTTGTGATTAGAACATGAAATGTTTTCAAAGACGTCTCCCCTAATCCTGGTATATGTCACAGAAAAAAAAGATTATTCATTTTTGTTAGCTTTTCAAAGAAAGACATAAGCTATCTCCTTTCTTTGATTACATTTCTGAAATTTCAACATTTTACTGTAACCCAACTTATTTCAACTAATTTTCAGCTAATTTTTAAAATATCATCTGTAAATACCCGAATGTGTTTTCTTTCTCCTCTTGCTGTTCATCTATTTAAAAAAGTAAAAGTCAAAAAAAAAAAAAAATATAGAATGCATTAGGACTAGAGGATTCAGCTCTTGAAAATGCAAGAACTTTGAGCAGGAGAATGTTCTGTGGAGAATGAAGTTCCATGTCAAATACTTCCAACACACCCTGACAGCTTGTGTGCAAGCCCCTGTTGTAGAGGTTTTAAATCATTCTTTCTGTAGAGGTTTATATGATGGTAAACTCAGATTCAGAAAGTTATTTAGCTTGGCTACAAACATTTTTAATGATTGAAACTTGGTATGCCATGCAACTTCCCAAGAATTAATCAGTTTCCATGAAAACATGTTGTTTAAATTAATCCAAACTCATTAGCACTACAGAGATGGATACTCAGTAAAAAGCCTCCATTAATTAGCACTGCATCCTGTAGTATGCCTACAGCTCGTGACCATTTCCTTGAAATTGTGCAGTGTGTGACCCTTTGCATCTGATATTCATCTACAGCAGAACGATAGCCCATGTTTTGGGTTTAAAACAGCGAGCGTATGTTATAATGAGTGGCACGTTACTCTCTTTTTCCCAATGAATTCCAAAGTCATAAACAAGATTTCTCATACACCTCATTTTGAATTCACAGCTCAGTGCAGGTTTTTCATTTGTGTTTTGACAATAGGCATAGCAATAATAAATTTTGTTTCTTCAGTTTTTAAGTTTATGGAAATCTTGCTCTTTGTCTTTTCAGTAGCTAAAGAGTATTTGTGCAGGGTGCTGGACTGACCCTTTTGGTGGAGGGTCGAATATCCTCTGCCTGCTTGTAGTACCCGGACAATGTGAGCATATCAATATTTCACAAAGTGTATTTGTGAGGCATAGAGTGAAAAGCAATTATTCCATGCTTCAGGAACCTGCATTTCTATATGCTACATACAGGGGTGCAGAACAATTCTAAACTCATGCCTTGTCTGTGTTTTCTGAAATTGCTTTTCTTTGTGTTTCTCTTTTTTTGCAAAGCTGTTCCCAGTCCTTTATGCTTTATTTTCTTGCTGTATGTACCATTGCCTATCATTGAACTTGCCCCTTGAATAATGTTATTGGTTCTGCAAAGAACTAATTAACATCAGGCAGCTAAGTCCCTGATCATTGATACACGTAAGGCTTTTACTCTGTTAGCTCAGGCAGTAATGTCCACTTTCTCTGAAAACCAACGGAATTCTTGTAGGATGTCTGTATAAGCGATGGCAAATTTTAGTTTTATCTCTTTTCAGGTGGCAAGTATAATGATTAAGTGGTTTTATTTCTTTCATTCTTTCATTTGTGCAAGAGCTAACCGTCAAAACAGGCCACTGTTTACGTAACACACATGCCAAGGGTCACAGGTAGGTGACCAATAGAAAAAGCAAAGACCACTTTTAAAGAACAACTTCCTCAGCCTGAAAAATAGTACCAACTCATGAAATTCAACTATGCACTTTTCCTTCCATTTTTAAAAAAATCTTTTCTTCCCCTTTCTCTTCGAACTGGCTACAAACCCCAATTTATCATCATGATGTATGGTATCATTAATCCTCCTTGAAAGCAAGATGCATAATGCCACAGTGTTGGCACTGAGCAAACTTCAGTGGCCTGACTGTCTTCACGCCCCTTTGAGTCTCTCTTGTTCTAGCAGAATGAAACTGGACTCGTAATAAGATTAGCTATCATGCTGTTTGCAGCAGCAAGTGACCTATTATCCTGTTCCCTTTCCTTCCCCTCCTTCCTCTCCCCTCTGCTAACACACTGCAGCTACAAAACGAGCGAGACAGGGCTGATGGTTTATGCTCTAGCAGTGAGCTGTTAGGAACAGAGGGCCCTATAGGGGTAGAATGACCTCTTTTGTAAGCAAGGACGGGAGTTTGCTTTGTGGGAGAGAGAAACCTTTTATGCTTTCTTTGGTATTTAATGATTAGTTGGCTCTATCTGCTGCATGCTTTTTATCGGAAACTCTCAAAACTTTTTTTTTTAATGCCATAGGAAGAAGGAATAATTTAAATGAAACTTTTAGTGCTGTTACAAGCTTCCTAATTCCTCGTTTCAAAAAACTCCTTCAATAAAATACTTTGCTTATCAGTATAGTAGAAAAAGTAAGTAAAATAAACTATGACAAATTGTAGAACTGCTAATCCTTACACCAGACACAGGTAGTGAACGTCCTTTGTAAATGCTTTGATGGCAAAGCATTTTCTACAGAAGGAGCAGTTCTGATTTTGAGACTTTTATGTGATGGATTTAGATAAATAAGCAAATTCAATGAACCCATATTCTAAATGGTTTCATCAGTTTCATTTCTCAGATGCATGACTTTGGAAAAGTAAAATTTGGAATAAATGCATTTGCAGCTTCCACTTTCCTAACCACAGAAGATAAAATGGAAAGCCGCTGTAAGTCCTGTGGCTATGAGGTTCTTCTATCAGACTTCACATCTAAATATAAAGCAGATGGTAGAGGATCATTACCTAAAACTTACTTTGGTATTACTAAGGAGTAGATGGGTAGCTGGGCCAGAACTTACAGTTTCAGTATGGAGTTGTTCTTGTAAAATCTCCAAAGTAACCCTAAAAACTGGTGTGAAAGGCGGTAGTAGAAGTCTGTGCGTATGTTGCGGTATTAAAGAAGTTGGAGAGGATTTTTAATCCAGACAGAGTGTTTTGTTATTCTAAAATAAAAGTAATTAGGAAGAGTTCTTGTTCTTAATGCTTGGTTGTTTAGTTTGGTGTGGTTTTTTTTTTTTTTTTTTTTTTTTTTTTTTTTTTTTTTTTTTTTTTTT
>VWYO01024584.1:254432-289864 GCA_013400275.1 Rhadina sibilatrix
TTTTCCTGAAATGCAGGTTGTCTTCCCCCCCCCCCCCCAATTAAGACTACATCCTTGGATCTCTCAGCATGAATTACTCCCATTGCTTGTTGTTCAACACCCTGATCGGAGAGCAGATGAGACAGTTATTCCTGTTGTTGCTGATTTACTATTACAGCTGCTTCCTCTTCTTGTGATTTAATTTGAAGTTTCAGCCCACCAGGGGGCTAATGGTCCCCACCTATGCAGCTTTAAAAGCTCGATGTTGTTTTCCACCAGAATGTTATTTCCATTCCTAGCCTTTGGTTTGTTTTTTTGGGGTTTTTTTTGGTAGTGGTTTGTTTTTTGTTTTTGGTTTTTTTCCCCCCCGTCAGTGTTCATCTGGTAACTGTGAGGCAGTATTCCATTAGCCATTTTCATTAAAAAAAAAAAAAAAGGAAATCCAGCCCAAGCCCCATGCAACTCTTTAGGCTGAAAGTTTGCAAATGAGAATTACTCTGTTAGAGTAGAAACTCAGCAAATCAGTAAGTTTTGTAATGTTCTTATGGCTACTGGAGACTCATATAAAGAAACCCAAACTAAACAAAGCAGGACCTTATCAATCATTTAGACTCCTTAAATTTCTCTTCTTTTTAACATGCAGCATATAAATTCACTTCTTTTTTTCATGTGTTCCAGGTAGATGTAGGGCAAGCAGCAAACCCAAGAGTACGTATCATGGTGGGTGCTGCCTGTGGTGAGATGAATTCCAAAAACATTAGCAAGTGCACTGAAATCCAGTGTGTGATTGTGTCCTGCAGGCAGATTCTGCACAGGGAGCTCAGTTTGAGTGTGACTACAAACTTGTGTCTGCAAATGATCAACCAGAGAGCATTTAGTACTTCAGGAATGCTTTACACCAGGCTTCTCCCAAGATCCAAATTGTACATCTCCCTCACTAACCTATTCTTGAAGCAAAACTTAAGAAGTAATAAGTTTTCCAGTTAACCTTAAATTTTAAACATTTTTCATTCTAAGTAATGAATTACCTTGAAAGCATTTCTGTGCCAACAGGATTAACTTTGATGCTCAGCATGGCTTGCTCTCTGCCATTATTGTTACAGGGTGAATTTAAGAGTAGCAGTCTGGAATTTACATTTTGTAAAACATTTGGTTTTCTAGGTTTATTGCTTTTATGTGATTAAAGTCAGTGTATGGGCTTAAGTTTTCCTCATTTGAGTATTTACGTTTTGGGTATTACGTTAAAAACATGTACATTTTACAATACATTCTCTGCTGGCCCAAAGAGTGCTTTGATGAATTATGCACCTTCTAGTGTTCAATTATTTCAGTTCATGATTGGTTTTAGAAGTTTAGCTCTTCATTGAGTTAATGGTATCTTATCTTGCTGTGAATCACAGGTGATTTCTTCACAGACACCCTGTTTTCAATGGCTCATTTCTTGCTTTGGGGTGGTATGGCAGGGGAGAAAGATTGCATTGCAAAAAGGATGAAAGCTGGGTGGGCTGGCAGAAGTGGCTGTGTGAAACCTTAGTGCTTTCAACTATTATTAAAGGGCAGAGTAATCTTTCCCCTCTTTGAGAAGGAGGATATTATATCAGTGTTCAAGGTTGCTATTTACAACATAAATCAAATGCACTACTTCCTAAGGCTCTGATTGATGGAAAATGAAGCATTAACTGCCAGGAAACAGGTTTTCCTATATTATCACTCAGTCGTGCAGTGGTCACTAACCTTTTCAATACAACCTTAATATTGCATTGCTAATTGTATAATTTAAAGAATACAAGGTTTTAATAGTTACTGCAGGAGGAATGTTAATCACAGTGCTTTACAGCTGGTTTTGCTCACTGGAAGCTTACCATTTAATAAGCTAACTACTGTAATAACCATTAGTGCAAACTCTGCTTGGGTGATGTTTCTTGCAGTGTTTAATGAATTAGGCTCAAAAAATAAAACAGAATACTAAACTTGTCTGACTTGCTGTAGAAGCAGCACAGAATTAGTCATTGGCTGTGAATGTTAATCACTCCACAGCAATGATAATTTACAGCATTGTTGTAGCACTCTTGTGCTCATAAAATGAACTTAATAACCCACTGCTACCCATGGGATAAGCCTTCCTTCTCCTTCCCTCCCCTTTGCAATTGAATACCCAGTCTGGCTGCATAATAGCCATGTGAAATACTGCATTTAAAAGAGTGAGCAGCTGTATGATAAAATAAACAGCTCTAAAACAGATTTGTTAATTATCTCTTTCTTTTATTCACAGAGGGTGTTTGTGAGATATGGCTGACCAGTGAAGACACAGGGGCTTATGGCAGAGACATTGGCACAGACCTCCCCACGCTTCTGTGGAAGCTGGTTGAAGTTATTCCTGAGGGAGCTATGCTGAGGCTTGGCATGACAAACCCTCCCTATATTTTAGAGCATCTGGAGGTAAGAAGGAAAAGGAATCATTTATATGCTGACATGGACATTCATTGAGTGAGTCAGCATGGAACCTTGTGTGAAGTGTCTTTCATTTTAAGCAGTAGCTTAAAACCATAATAGATTTAAAATACATTTACAAAATTAGACTAAGAGTGTTAAACAATTTTCGTGACACAGGAAGTTACTGAGATAATAAGATACTCAAGTAATTTTGGAACTGTAATATGACTGAGATCTCTGACATTTAGGACTTTATTTTAGTGATGTTCATTTGTATGTATGAAGAGGTGTTTCCAAGAACTAAAGGAAATATCATTTTCAAGGGATGAACTGTGGGATTGGACTTTTCTTCCTGCTGCACCTCAGACAAATATTTCCAGAAACACTATATGGTGGTCTCACTCAGTGATGCATTCTTTATCCTATTTTAGCATGTTTAGAACTTCCATGATAAGAAATAGAAATGGAAGTGTATATCTGTGTTTAAAATAAATGTAACAAAGCAGTTCAATGAAATTAGAGGTATATAACAGTGTGAATTTGAAGGAGTAGCCTGTTCATGCAGAGGACAAAGTGAGAGTTTCTTCTGAAATGTAGGTTGGTTTTGATGGATTCTGTCACCAAATGAATTTATTGAAATTCCTAGAAACATAGAATGAACATAACTGTAAAGAGGAGGAGAAAGGAGGGAAGGATTTAGTTGAAGCTAAATTTTTTAACTGTGTGCATTTGTAATACCCAGATAAGTAGCTGCTAGCCATGCTGCTTTCCCAAAGATAATATGATAGTTGCACTTGTTTTTCTTAAGATGTCAAGGACAGTATTTTCTTATCAGAGTGCTTTAACTGCACCTTTGCCTACTGTTGAAGCATGTGGGCCAGAGGAATCTCATCGTGGAAGGAATTTTCACTTCACCAGCTAAAGAGTTTGAACTGCAGAAAGTTGCAAGAAACTTCCTGGGTTGTTATTTTATTCTTTGGTTTAGCATACACTTCACTAAGAGAGAGTTTTAACTCAGCACGTGGAGCAGGAGCCTTTAGGAAGTGATGTGGTTGTGTTTTTAAGAACTTTGCATTGTGTCTGGGACTCTCACATCTGCCACAAGCTTTTCTTCTTTTTTTTTTTTTTTAACATTTTTTAGCATCTTGTACAAAAGCAAATCAAGCTTTTAGCAATTTTCACAGTTAGTTTCTTTGCTTTCATTTTTAATTCACGTTATTGAAGTGTTTTGGCATAGACTGCTGCTTTTGTCACTGCTGGTCATTGTATGAGTGCTCTCAAAGCTTTAAAAAATAGAAAAATCAGTTGCTGTAAATAACAAACTGCTCTGTTGAGATAAGGGGCATTCTTCATATAATCCAATAAAAGTGGAAAGAGTGTTGCTTTCCTTCAATCATACTAAGTGTGAGCACGTCACAAATCTGTAAAGTTATGGTATCTAGTCTTCCTGGTTTTTTCTAAATTTTCCAGAAGATGCTGTAGGTAGGGCTAATTTTTTTTTTTTTTAACCTCATATTTAGGAAACGTACTCTTATCTCTTTGAAAATGGGCCTTTAGGTGTCATGGTGAGGAATTTATGGAAGGAGAGGAATTTATGGAAGCCTACTGAAAATGTGTGTGTTGAATGTTGTGTGCAGAACACGTGTTTGTGTGCACCAGCCTTTTTGTGCAGTAGCAACATATGCTGCTCCTCATCTTCTTCAGTGCTCCATACAATTTACAGTTTATACAATTTTTCTAAGTATTATTTAATCACATTCCTGTGTTTCATGCTGGACCAATAATTTCTGATCTTGAAATTTGGTGACATAATTTTGCTGATTTGTCAAACTTAATTAGTGAGATATAGATAGATAGATATAAGTATAGATCTAGATATATTTTTTTTCTTTCTGCATTTCTATCTAATCTCCTCTTCCAAGCATACCAGACTTTTTTCTGAAGGATCTCTGGGGAATGTAATCAGTCTCCTGTATACATTTTCACCAAACAAAGTAAACTTTTTATGAGCAACATGCTTTTAACTTTCCAGCTGAGGAAAGGGTAAAACTATAATTTGTTTTAAAAAAACAAAATTAAGTGAGAAGCTGATTAACCCTCATGTCAGTTGATTAGGATAAAATCCAGATGTAGATCTGTTCTTTCCTAAGAAAGATGTAAAGATGTGTTATTCATTGCAAACATCTTTCATTAATTGTTTTTAAAAGGTGCTGCATTTTATTGTTTTAGGTTGTTAGAAGTCTGCTGTCTAGTTATGATATTGTTTGGCTTTCTGTGAAAAAAATTTACCTGGGCAAATGTACTTATCTTGTGTCACTTTTTGTACACAATGCAAAGGACAAAGTCATTGCAATCATGTATGGTTTTTAAAAATCAGACATTTTCAGCAGTTGCATACCATTATACACATGCAACTGCTCAGCAGGGGCTTGTTTCAAAATGATACCTGGCATAGAGCAACAGTAGTCATCTAAATGTAGAAATTAATTTTGAGATCTGGACAGAGCTTCTCTAGAGATTCAGCCTAAAAGCAGTAATTTTGATTCGTTTACTTTTCTTCCATATTTATTGGAACTTACCTGCAGATGAGAGTGTTTCATCTGCCTCAGTGTTTGGGAATCAGTCTCCACTAAGAAGTGGTAGCCATCAGTTTTGCTGTTCCACTGATGGAGGCCAGCATAAGGAGAAGAGAAGGAGGAGGAAGACAACTTCCCTTGGGTCAGGAGTGGTGGGATTAGAGCGGGAGGGGGCAAAGGAAATCTGTGAGAGTTTATAATGGGCATTAAGGCTCTTGTGCTGGAAGGCTTGGTAGATCTGGGGGCCTGGGCTAGTGGCCGTTCAGACTCCTGTTTGTTTAAGGTAGGGAGTCAGTTTAAGTTTTCATATGATTCAAAATAACATAACCAGTACCCTCAGGTAGTGCTGTCAGATAAATGCCATTCTGTTCTTGGAGATGTTTGTCATTTCAGAGTATACTGTAATCTCATGGAAATACTTACTTATGCTTGTGTTGTATGGTCTGACAATTTAGTACTTTTGTTTTTTATTCAGTAAATATGGTGGTGGTAGTGCCTTGTGTTGCATGAATAGTCTTGGGATGAGAAGCAGACGTGTTTTCAAATTATAAATTCTGCATTCACTTGGGCCTTCTTGTCTAAAAAGAAGAATGTGTTTGGAACCATCAGTGTTTTATAGTCATGCAAAATATTAAACACTTTTTGGCATGCTGTCATTACAAAAAGAGCCTTTATCATAATTATTCAGGGTATAATCTAAAGTACTAGATTTTTTTTTTTTAATCTGCAGTTTTCTTTAGCCACAGATGATGTCTGTGCTTACATTAGTGCGTAGTATGAAGTATTTACCAGCAAATGAGAAAAACACAGAATTTGGTAGTGAAGCCACTCTATCTAAATTTATCTGCATTTTGGAGTCTTTACTTCAAAATAAATGTAGTTCTCTTAATCAAATTTCCCCACTAGGGGACTGATTCCCAATGATCCAAAGCTGTTTCAAAGATGTACCATTAGTTTGAATCCCTCTGTTCCCACCCAGGGCTTGGAGTACATTCATGGTGAGCCTGGAGTGTGGCTACTGCTCAGATTTCCTTGGAAGCTAATTTAGTTTGTCCACTACGAAGTTCACCCCAGACTGAGCAAGGGAGCGTGGGGAACTGCACTTTAAAATTTCACTGCTGCTTTCAGTGGGCACATCGTAGTGAACACAGCAAATCCTGGCAGGACTTCTCCAGACTTCTTGTTGTTATGACAGAGAGAATTTTTTTGGCATGTTTAAAGAAACTAAAGGACTGGAGACTCCAGCTCTTGGTCATGTACTGAAAAGGAAGTTGCAGTTTACCTGCAGGAGACATCCTCTCAGTTTTCCTCTCAGACAAAACCTGGCCAGGTAATGGAGGTAGTATTGCATTTTCCAGAGTGCTCTCACAGTCTTAGCAGTCAGTTTGAATGGATATACCATGAAGCATATAGCTTGCTTATTTCAAAATAAATGGTCTCAAACTGAGATTTTGAGATATGCCCTTGCCCAGTGTCAGTCCTATTCTAAAATGTTGATGCAACATGACATTGAGGAAAACTTGGGATTTTATCTACATGGAATAAAATCTTAATAAACAGACATGGACTATGGCCAGGGAAAGATATTTTGTCCCAGATTTTTGTTTGTTTGTTTGTTTTATTTTATCTAATATGAAGGAGAAGGTTAGTGTTAGAATCCATTATATAGTCCTAGAATAACCTGGAAGGAGCATACGTGTGTGTGGTTACCCTGTGTTTTCTTGCCCATATGTCTTTGCACAGAGCTACTGCTCTAATTACACACACTGCCAGATGTCAAAGATTTTATCACCCCATGGTATCAGCATGTAACAAAAGTACATAAGGAATACACCCTGCTTTAGGGGCAACCTCCAGGCACTTTTTCCCCAGTCATATGATGAAGCTACTCACTAGTGCTCTGGTGAGATAGTGGTTAACATCCAGTTCCAGTAACTGATGGAGACGGAGGAATGGGAAAAATCCATTAAAGTAATGGTAGTAGATCAAACAATGAATGGGAATTAGTCTGAAAAGTAAAGAAAGAAGGCAAAATGCAGCTTAAAATTAATGTTCATGGTCTTAGGATGCTAATTTTGCCTTGACTGCATTTCACTTTTCCTTAGTTTTAAACTTGGTTTTCTGAGTATCTGGGGCTCTGTCCAAATCACAAGGGACTCTAGATCATCCAGACTGTAAAAGGGCAGGGACTTGCATCTCAGCCTTAGCTTGCCTCCTTTGTGGATTTAACATAATCCCAGAGTTGTCTGGGATTTTAGTACAGCACTTTCTGTGAGTGATGGGATGCTTCCAAATCTGTATAAAGGAGGCAGTTCACACCTGCCATTCCCGTAAGTGCTTAATTTCACATGACTAGATGAGTAGTCGTCTTTGTCACCTGTCAAAATGAGTCTGTCTCAAACCATACTATATGCCATCTGTGGGCTGTATCTCCGTTATTAATTCAGGACATTTGAGTGATACACCAGCCATTGAGATGGAGTCTGCATGGCAGCAGAGTCTTTAAATGCAGAAGGTGTGCCAAGTGCGCCACGAGTTGCAGTCGTATTTCTTTGCTCTTTTGCTTTGATTTTTCGTGTCAGCTCGGTGTTTATGTTCCCTAACCTCACTGAAGCTGATACCCTACAGATGGCTCCCTCAAACGTGCCCTGACACAGCACACAGGAAATCATTACAGTATTACAGTAAAATTACTTATTCACTTTTCTTTTTTCTCTGTTGTGCTTTTTTTCCTCTGAGTGCACCAAGCGTTTTTGAGTGTTGTGCATAAGCTCAAGTTTGGAATAACCTAGAGTGTAAGCTGATTTGAAATGCATTTAAAAAGGGAATAATATGCACACATTCCTCAATGGCAAAGAAAAGGGCAGCATAATTTCAAGAATTAAAAGGACTTTAGGGCATGTATTTGCTTTGTTTCTAGTATTATTTTTTGTCATTTTCATAGACTGCTGCTTTTGAAAGTGCCAATTAAAATCTGTTGATTTGACCAGAAAAAATGAAAACTGCAGCATACATTTAAATAAATGAATAGTTAAGCCCTTGACTTCTTATTACTGTGAGTTTTGTAGTGTTTTGTACTCGGTGGACCATGCAACTTTTTCTTGCTGTAATTACAAAGTTGTCTCTATGCAAACTGTGTCTGTTTTGCTAGCAGTATGACTGAAAGGAACCTTATACTAAAGGGAGGAGGATGGAGCAATTGCCTCTGTCTTCCTAAAAAAAAAAAAAAAAAAGAAAAGAAAAATACAAGGTATGAAGAGATGTTTACTATTTCCTTTGGTTTTATGTTAAATGCTTATTTGTCCTGTGGAAGCTGTATGTGCATCTTGCTTACTCTGTGTCCTCCTGCTTTTTATTTTTTAGTTCTAAAATAGTTTGTCTCTCCTGTTCTTCCTCTCAGAGAGTTCTTTGTCTCCAATATAGCGCATTTCCTTGAAATTACTCCTTAAGACGTGGTGTCATGAGAACATGAGCTCACCCCAGAGTCAATGTATTTTTTTGTATTACGGAGTTGGGAAGTGGTTGAATCTCTGCTGTGCTTGGGGATACATTTTGTTACACCATTTTATCTAATCTAGAATTTTAACGTCTCAGACACAGCAGATCCTAACGTCTGTAAATGCTTGGTGACATGTTCATTTCCAGCTGGTAGAATATGATTTGGCTTAATAAATGTCAAAATAGGAACCCATTTTACTATTCCTGAAGGCTTTATGCTGTATTTTGAATTTTGGGTTCTCTCAAAAACCTTAACAATTTGGGAACTTTGAACAATAAAGGTTTCCTTGCAGGCAACATGGAAAGGAATATTCGTGTTGTTGGGAATGAAGCTCATGTTCTTTATAACACTAGCAGAGAAAATGCTTTGAGATACATAAGAAACTGGCTTTATTTATGCAAAATTCAGTTTTCCATCAAGGCAGAATATTTTATGCATGCATCTAGTGCTCTTCTATATTTAATAATCTGTGAATAAAAATTGGTATTGCAAAAAGGGGTTAACATTAAGTAGCACACTGCTTGACCAGTTAAATCTGTGCACATTAGCTGTACCTTAATTATGATTTACTCATATGAATATTGCTCTTGCTTGTTAGACTGCCCGAGAAGGAAGAGTATTTAAATGCAGACAGATCCACACTCTATCTTGTGCTGAGTGTCAAGCTGTCTGTCAGTTACTTACAATACTGTCTCATCCCAGCAGTCCTTTGGAGCTGGAGCTTACTTCTGGTGAATTACTAGCAGAAAGTAAAAATCACCATTAATTGAGTGATATGTTCAAAGAATGGAAAATGCATATATGGGATAGTGCATTTGTGCTAAATAAAAGTAGGATTTTTATCAGTTGCCATGTGCTTCAGGGCATTGAGGTGGAAGCTATTGTCAAACGTAGAGCTTGCATAACAAACTGTGCCATCTTCTTTTAATATTTCTGCCTTCATTGTTAAACAAATAACATCTCACTTTCCTAGTTATTTATATTATAATAAGTAAAGTTCTACCAACTACTCTCCATGCTGTTTCAAAAGCTTCTATTTGGTTTACATGCATAAACCCTTTTGTTTTCTTTGATAGATGAGCTGTCACATTTCCTGTGCTTTGCAGCATCATCTACATAATCTTCAGTAAGACTGCCTGCTTCGTTAGTCTTTGGCATTTGTTTAAAAAAAAAGGTTGATTTTCTTGAGGTGAAGATTTTCTTTAAAAATGAGAAAAAGAAAATACATTGTGTTCTAGAAACTTTAATAAAACTGCACAGTAATATTTACTTTGGGTTGTTGTACTCCTGTTAATTGAGGAAAAGATGTAAAATCTCATTCCCTCAATTCAGTTGGTTTAGCTCTGTTAAATATGAAGTGGTTACTGAAGAATGTAAATTCTATGATATAAATCTCATCGTTATGGTTTGGAATATTTTTATTCTGTTTTACTATGAAATTTAGGTCAGCTCACAAAAGAAAGTGATAGCATTTGCCTAAAAGTTTAAGTTTTGATTAAAACCTTCCACTATTTTCCTTCCACTGGAACCTGCTAAAGCAGTTGCTATTTTAGATATCGTACTTGCTTGTTTGAAGTGAAGGGAAACAATAGAGAGGCTTCCTGGCACTGTTCTGTCTTGGTACAGATGAACTCTGGAGTGATGTGCAATTCATTCTGTCTTCCTTCTGAGCAGAAACCATCAATTCTTTTCTATCTTATGGGATTCTCATTTTTGAGCTGCAGAACAAATTCATAGTATGGATGAAACCAGCAATTCATTTCACTCATTCAGCTTTCTGAAGACAAAAAGGTAGTGTGACAAGCCTACTTGCCTATTGTGTGTGCCTGTCTTTGCTTTAATTAATTTTCATGGTTTTATTAGCATAAACTATGATTGAGATAGAGAATTATTTAAAGTAGCAGTGTGCTGTTGCAATAAATCACCTTTTTAGGGACCTTCCCAATATGTGTTTTTAATACATATTGAAAAAAGGCATATTCATTTACTTCTGGAAAAAAATTAATTCATTTGAGGAGTGCTTAATGATGAGAAATTACAGGACCATAGAGAAAATAAAAAAATAAAAGAAAGGTGTATTTTCTTGCATGTCAGAATTAATAATTTCACAAGGAATTAGTATTAGCTCTTTGGTTGACTGGTTTTAAGTCATTAAACCATTGCACTAACCATTAATGAAATGTACACTTTACCTTCAAGTGAATCAATTTTTGGAACTGGACAAACAGCACTCTGAAGCTCCACAAAGGCTCTTTAGGATTGTAACGATGGCTGCAGCAGCAAAAGTAATATTTCTCATCTTTGAAAGCAGTGAACCATTTTCCTGCATGGTGCATGGAAATTAGTGTATTGATGCTGAAGGTGTCACTGAATCAGCTGTGTTTTGGTAACGGGGAGACTTGGATGTACTTGGGCTCATGGCTCATCACAGGCTGAGTAATAAGCAATCCACCAATAGAGATGCTGATGCTTTACATTTTACCCCATGTGAAGTCAGTCCTGCTTTAATATTGGAAGCAAATTGCGATGGGGATGCCAGCTTGCTTATTGTGAAGAATTTCAGGAACCAGGGTTTAAGATATCTGTACTGAGAGTTACTGGTTCTTCAGAAAATGTGAGTAAATGGTACAGTGCAAGAAGTTTCTTTTTATTCTTGGGTATACTCTGTATAATCTTAGAAAGAACCATATCCACCTGTTAACAGAATAGGAGAACTCTTAATATTTTTGTGTTTACAAATCAGGTACCTAGGGTATTTGATGATGATTTGGTGTTTCCTTTGTGCACTGACTCATGAGAAGAGATGTGACAAACCTCACCTGAAGTTTTGGACTGTGAAATACAGTTACTGTATTGCAATACTATCTGAATATCACTTCTTGTGCAGGAACTCGAGTTAGCTTGTGCTCTTGTTTAATAAAGGGAGAGGTGGCAAGCTCCTGAAGGCACGTTAGGTGGTTTTGGTATGGCATGGTTTGGTGTTTTAAGAGATCAGACTTTATACATATTAAGCTGTGAGGGAGGAAAAAGTTGCTTAGCCAGCTGTGGTTTCTTTTCTGAGGCTGGAAGCAGTAGAGAGATGCCACACCTAGGAGAACAGCTGGGAGCAGCTAGGGCTGAGCATATGGCTCTCACAGCTAAGCTTTCCTATCAGCAAATCACAGCTCGCCGTCTGGTTTACATCCACTTCGAAGGGTGGCCTGAGCTAATACCAGTTTTCTGTTGGGTAATGGAGAAGGTATTTTTCCCATATGACAAAACAGATTTTTGCCCTCCATCTGGCAACCCAGTGATCTGATTTTAAGGTTCAAATTACATTGGCTAGAATTGCACGGGTTTCTAACTGTTCCAATGTGACCTGCCTTTATCCTAATGACAGGATGAAGACCTGAGCATGTTATGCCATATTACATGGGGTAGGGGTTGCCACGAAGCTTGCCCTGTGTGGCTTCAATAGATCTCCCCCAGTTCATATATAGGTGAGGGAGAGGCATTGCCTTCCAACCAGTGTCCTCAGGGACATCCCACATGTTCTTGGTTTCTTACAGCCCCATTACTCACAAGGGGTGGGAAGTGGGGGGAGAGTTCCCTGTTCATTTGTTTTAACAAAACTGCTACAGACTTTCCAGACTGGATTATAACTGTGTCATCATTCCCGTGCCTGCATCACAAGATCACATCTGTTCCTGAGCTGCGCTGCAGCAGAGGAATTTATAAAATGGGCCACAGCCACTTGATTTTCATCCAGACTGTGCTGGTGGTTGGCACCACTCGGCTTCTGAAAGACAACAGTCAGCAGACATCCCTCGTGACACATCCCAAACTAATATCTGCCACAAAGGGATGAAGTTTTGAGGGAGTGCCATTTTGTCATATTTCCATATGGTCTAGGGTTTCTCTGGGCTTCACTGCTGGCAGAGGACAAAATTCTTTTGCTTGCAAGCAAGCTATTCACATTATCGTGACTCAAACACAGGACAGAATTCAAATACTTGGATTTTTGCCTGCTTTAGGTAAGGGGAAAGAATCACTGTCTGAACAGCTTGCTGGTACTGACATAAAGATGCACAGATATTGATGCTTAGTGTCTGCAATTTTCTGTGGTTGCACATGGTGTCATTGCAAACAGGAGGTGTGATTTTCTGGTTAGGTAGTTAAGTTTGTGTATTGTAATTAGTAGGATAAAATACACTGACTAGATAGAAATCTTTCTGGTAATGTGCCTTGTGTTCTAATGTACTCCAGCTGCTAAGAACTGGAAAAAAAAAAAAATTATATGTGATCAGTATCCTAAAGTATATTTCATGTACATTGTTATTTTCTAAATGTAGATGACACCTATTTTTCTAGAGTCAGGTTAAAACAAATTGTGCTACTTTTTGGCCTTTTAGTTCCTACATGAAATTTCATTTTTGTGTAGTGTATCCCTTCATTCATGGACACATTATCAGATTCCAGGGAATAGTGAGAGAAGGCAATCAGCCGTTTCAGTTGTGACGAAAACCAGAAATTTTCTTTCACAGTGGTATAGTTTCAAGACGTTGTTCATTTATTGTTTCCACATGGAAATAAAATTCTAGATTGCTTTTTCTACTGAAATATGTAATTATACTTAGTAATGCAAAGCACTTTGGAAAAAAATATATGTATTTATAAAAAAAAACCCCAGGAAACAGATGTTAAGCTTAGAATGTTGAGACACTGTGAAGTACAAATATGCATTAGCCCGTGATGTCCTTCAAATACGCTTTGGGATATTAACTAATAGTTTTATTCAGTGATGAAATCTGGTATTCTATGTGCAATCTGTAGTATGGGAAAATCTGTCAGCATTGACTAAGTATGACTGTCCAGTGCAGAGTAGTTGTAATTTAATCAAACCTATGTGTAAAGAATTAGTGGTAGGGAGGATAAAAGACTAGACTGGAACAGTCTTACCTTAAAGCTACAGGTTAGAATGTGATATTTCTATCTGTACAGTGCAAAGCTTGGAAGATTTATCCAGCTTTCTGATGCAATCATGCAAAACTTTTGTTTAATTCATTATTCTGTTTCCTTCTGAACGGCTCACTCAGAGTTTCTGATTATAAGAGGTAAATTTAAGACCACCAGCAGTACTTAAAAGTGAATAACAATGAAACAGTTGGTCATCAGTTATTTCTGTCTTGTGTTTGGTTTGTGTTAATAATTTGTATTCTGCTAAATTCACAAAGTTAATCGTTACAATCCTAAAGTACCTGCTGGGAAATCAGTTTATCAGTAGGACCTTTGATTCAAAGCACATGCAGTGCATTTTGTGTAGCTTTAGATACAGAAAGCAAGCAAAGGAAGGAGTTCACAGTATGAAGAGCTGTTTGCAACCTCCTCATCTCTAGGAGGAGCTTTTACTGTCCAGAACATCCCTGAAACTCATGACCACTGCAGCTAGGCTGTTTTAGTGTTTCCAGATAGACCATGTGTATTGTATGTGAATTTCTGATATACGTGACAAGTGATTTACTTTCCAAATAATGCCAGTTCTTTTGATATGGAGTATCTTTCTGAACCAAAATGATGCAGTGGAATAGTCAATAATGTTTTTGAGCTTACAGTTGTAGCAGGGACCTGTACTGATAGTTGAAAAATTCAGTTAATTAATGCCAGGCATTTTGCATCCCAATAGTACAGAACCAAGGGTAATTATTTTAAATAACAACAGTTGTGTTCTTAATCTTGAAAGTTATGGACAACAGTGATTGCAGAAAACATATGTTTTCTGTCTTTTACATGGGGGGTAACTGGAATTAGAAGTTTTGATTAGTCTTGTTTAACACTGGCTGTTGGATACCAGTGCTTTAGTTCCTCCTATGGGAAGTGCAGTCAAATGCTCCCTCTTGGTCACATCCCCCTGAAAAGAGATCAGCTGTGAGACCAACAGGATTCTGCATGTTTCTGTCAGATCAGCAGCTGGTACCTTTGGGGTTGGGTGCTTTGGTTTTTTTTGAATCCTCTGGGTAGGGAAACATTTTTGAGATTTTAGAATTTGGTTTTCATTCTTCATAGTTCACCATAAAATTTTCAATTTTTAAGGTGAATATGAGAAATAAAACCAACATTTTCATGTAACTAGTGAATTTTAAAGTCACTTTTGTGACTTTAAAAATGAAAACTTTGTGGTAAAACAAGATAGGGTTTTTTTAAAATCTAATATTTCTGTCACAAACAAACAGACACAGCAAATCTGTGTGGTTTTTTTGTTCTATCAGATGATTCTCAGCCTTACAAATGCTGGAATAAAATAACACTTTTGTATCTAGAAATGCGAATAAATGATTTGTTACTTTCAAAACTAATTCACAAACTGAGCTCATATTGAGAGTCTATTATTTGGAAGATGCAAAATTTGAGAGGAGTGGCAAATTTTTTTTTTATTTTATGTTGTAGGGAGAGTTATTTTTAAGAACTCAACAGATTTAGAAACATGTTATGAAACATGACTTTCATTGGTTCCTTATATCATAAATCTGTTTTTGGATATTGAATTAAGTACTTGGAATCAAGAGATAAACAGAATAATAGGCTTGTGGTCCATAGCTTAAGTTTCAGCTCATATTTCCCATCTTTTAGAAACGTATTTGATTACTAATAAACAGAAAGATCACATGTCTACGAGGATGTTTCATATAAATTACATTTTCAAGATTTTCTAAAGCTTAAAAAAAAGATTTCCCAATTTAAAGTACTTGTTCTGTACAATTTCGTTTTTGAGAATATTTTCTAGCTGAACATCTACAATTATTAAGGGCACAGATGAGTATAGTTCATTTGAATTGGACACAAAATTTGTGTGGATGCATGGTGGCCTTTTCTTAACTCTTTTTTTCATGAAAGCAGCTACCTTCAGCTTCCACTGGCAGCCAGGTTCACTGCACACAGCCTTTCTGTGTATCAAATTGTGTGCAATTCTGTGTATCAAATTGAGTTTACATACCAGAGATGGAGAATCTGTTGCCTTGAATGATGTAACCACTTCTCTTAGACATTTAGGTAACAGGATCTCAGACAGAAACTTTCAAAACTGCTTCTAGAGGTGATTTGATAGAGTTTGGGTTTTGTACACATATGTTTGTCAGATGAAAAGTAAGTATTGAGAGAGCATTTCTTCTTCTTGTTCTAAAAATCAGTGCTTTTAAAAGCTGAGTTCCTGCAAGGGAAAAGGCATGAGGATGTCTGCCTTCTCTTTGAACAATCTAGGCCATTCTTGTAGGAATACAGAGAGAAAATCTAGCTGCGTGACAAATATTGCTGATTAATGGTCTGGAAAAAATTTAGAAATAGTTGCATCTTAAAAACAAAACATGGCAGCAGTATGTGTTGTCAGACAGAGTATCTGAGCTGTCAGAGGAAACGGGAGAAATGGCCTGAGTGAGCCTGACTGGAGCATGCAGAATGCACTGGCAGAAGACCAGTGCTCAGGCCCAGGCCATTCCTGTATGCCCACAGCCCAGGGAGAAAGGGAAAACCATATATGAAGACCTGGTTGTTCATGGAATATGGTTCTTTATCCAAGTTCACTTATTTGTTGCAGGACAGAGATTAACAAGCAGTGTGGTACCATACTGCACGCAGTCTAGATGCTGGTTGGTTTCAACTTTTAAAAATATTTAAACTTTTTTGCTTGACTGTATGTCCTTAATTGGTTAAATAATAAAAATGAGAGAAATTGGACCACCACATTCTATTCCTTGTCTCACATACTGTCACCTCGCCAAGCCTCTATTGGGGGTTTGGTTTGGCTTTCATCAGGAGATTTGGTTTTGCATTTTGCTTTTATGTCTACTTTTTTTTTCCCCCTGACCTTTTGCATTTTTGCAAATGTATAGCATCCTGTTTCTCTTTCCAAGCTGTCACTCCATTTTAAGCTGCTCCCTGATTGATTCATTTTATAGCTACACACTTTTAATTTCTGGCCTTTTCTCTGAAGTAACACAGGTAACATTTCAGACCAGTATTAGAGCAGGTTTGCAAGTGACGAGGTGCACCTTAATTGGCCAACTTTAGGGATGCTCCAATTATAGACATTCTCATTTTGGTATCTGAGAAGTTACTTTACTCCAACAAGAGGTCAACTAGCCCTTGCCATCTTCTGAAAACAGCCACTGTCTGAAATCACCAATTTTCATAATTCTTTGCCTCAAAAATTTTCTTTTAGTTGTATAATCAATACTACATAGGGAATGTGATCCGTATCTCAAAGGAAATTCAATTTCAAAATGGTTTTCAGATATCTTCACCTGTCCCTACTGTTTCAAACTGGGCTGCAGCAGTTCAATATTGTTTGGAGTTTAGAAGTATTGCTACTGATGCTTATGCCATATATTAATTTAAATGAGTTTTCTGTATTATTTTCAGAATGCTTTAAAGCTTCTTCTTCTTCTTTTAATAACTCTTAGGAAATGGCCAAGATTCTCAATCATCCAAGAGTGTATGCTTTTCTGCACATACCAGTCCAGTCAGCCTCTGACAGTGTGCTCATGGACATGAAAAGAGAATACTGTGTGGCAGACTTCAAACAAGTAGTGGATTTCCTTAAAGAAAAGTAAGTCTACTAATAATTGAGAAAATGACAGTGTTGGGTTTGTTGCAATGTCAAGAACATGTGGCTGAAAACACAATTATTTGCAACTTCATAATTAAGGTATGAAAAAAAATGAGGTTCTTTAGGCTTTCAAAGTCTTTGAGTTTTCTGTGAGCCCCTTGATGTGGTTGGTGCCTATGCTCGAGCTTTTATAAGCATCTTAAATCTCCGTATGACATGCTTTTAATTTGTCAATATATTCCTAATCTTTTTCAAATAATGCACTCCTAAATTATTTTTTGTACATAAACTACTATATATAGATTGCTTGAAGTTGGAGTTACTGAAGTTGTCTTTAATGTGGCTTTTGAGCATTGCACACTTTTTGTACTAGAGATGATCCCGCTCCAGCAAATATAAGTGCTTTGGTTCTGTGTTTGTTTCTTCTAATAAGTATTTTATGTCCTATATCTTATGTAAATTGACATCAATATAATAATACTCTAATCTTGCTTAGGGGACTGATGAGTTCTTGATTGATTTCAAAATTATTTCCCTTAACAACAGAGCTAATTGTGAAAAATGAGAGAATGTTTCATTAATGTATTTACTTATGCTGACATCAAGATGAAAGTTACATCTACCTGCAAAGCTTGTGTAACTACAAGTAGTAATTTCATATCCAAGGAAGTATTTTCTTGGCTTTTAAAAAAATAATAGTGACATATTTTTATGGATATTTCTGCACTGAGTGTCCAAAAAACGTGTGTTTGGAGAGTAAATTCTAACACCTTGTTTGGCTACTTTCTCTCTTTCTGTTTCCTTTTCTTTGTGTGCTTGTTCAATTACTTAAGGGCATTGGCATTGTACCTTTGACTCTTACCTTGTATTAAAATACGGGTACATCAAACCAATCAAATTTTCATAATCAGCTTTTTTATGATAACTGAAAACTTCAGAAGTCTACCTATGTGAAACATGTCATCTAATAACTGCATGGGAATTATAACATGTAAGAAAGAAAGCCAGCTGTGACACAATAGAATCTGTTTTGCAAACTATGAGTGTGTCATTTATAGGACATTCCTATGCATCTAGGACAACTGATGGAAATGGGGCTGCTTGTCTTCATACAGGTTGATTTGCATTAATTTTCCACCACAAACAATGCCCATGAATTCTTGGCACTAAATTTCATGTGACTACCGATCAGTGTTAGTTTTTAATTAACAGATGTATTGTATTCCCACGTATCTTAAGTGAAACTGTGTCAGTTTATGTCTTAGTTGACTTGAAGTTGATTCATTATTCTCTTCAGTAGTTTTAGCATTGGCAGCTCTTATCATAACAGCAGCTGGATTTTCGATAACCCAGTATAACTGGCACATGTTGGGGCATATGGGGATTTATTAAATCATTCAGCTTTTGCACACAGAAAAGAGTGAATCACTTAATACCCAAATTTAAAACAGCTGGTCACTGAGCATACAGTAATGTATGTCATACAGTTTTTTCCAGGGCTTTTTTGCAGTGAACTTAACAAAGAAGAAAACTGGTTTGATGTCTTGATTTTAAAGAATAATAAACTTTATTCATCCTGCTTATTAAGAAAATACCAAATTATCTAGTAGTTCCTGTTAGAAAATAGTCTCCAGATATTAAGATGGAAAAATCTTTGTACCATATGGCAGAAGGATAAAGAAGCTATGCAAGGCAGAGAAAATGTTTTGGATATTTGAACATGTGCGCATCTGTAAAATGCAAGGCTTTTTCTTTGCACTTAAGAGCATAGAGTCTTCATTTGTAGGCTTTACTCTTGTGACAGCAGCCAGCTATTACATTCCCATGTAGATATTCCCAGAAAGATCTCAGCACAAAAGATGCCAGAACTTAACATGGCTGCAGACAACTCCAGACCCTACAGCCAGTATAGCTAAAATTAAATATGTGTTTAAACTACTTTAATAGCCAAAAGGGATTGTTTCTATCTTCCATTTATCAAAAAGGTAAAATAAACCCAAAGTAGAACCCTCTGTATCTCCTTTCTCTATTGCTGGGGCCATAAAGTAATCTAGAAGCTTCCTACACATGCACAATGACTTGTCACATTCCAAATGTCACCTTTGTCTCTAGAATGTGACATCTGCTCTGATAATAGCCTCACCAAAAGTTTTATTAAAGCAATAATTATATAGGCTGACCTGATGAAGAAGTAAAGCCACGCATCAAAGAATGCTAATGGTTATCAGTTAAGTGTTTAAAAACTTGCATTCAGACATCTGAGCACATAAAATTAAGTCCAGCAAGTAAAAATGGAAGGAAAAAGGAAAATAAACAGCCATGTCATAATTTTTGTTTTGGAACCCCAAAGATATGCCAAGTGATTTATGAATCTTTTTCTCAATCAGGCAAACAAAACACTCTGGGGCTTTTTTCTCTAAGAAGAAAAAAAATGCTTTTCCTTCCTCTGGAGAGCCATGGGTGACTGCAGAGGTATCTTCTTCAGAGTGGGGATTTATTTATATCCTGCTGAGCACAGAATACGTTATAGAGAAGTTAGAGTTCTCCAAGACTACTCCAGACAGAGTACTCTCTATATTGAAGCTCACTTTTTTAAAAGAATGGAGCATTCTTGACACTCTGTGTCTGTGAAGTTAGAAATGTCACATTTTTTCCCTCTTTCTGAGTACTCTTTGCAGGCATGAGCAATAGAAATGAACTTTAAAAATTAGTATTGATATTCTAGTGCTGGCTTTTGATGTGCAACTCTTTGTATTTCAGAGCCGCTCTCCCCAGCCAGGTGACAACATTTTTGGTTTATTACAAAGATCAATAGTAAAATGCACAGAATATAAAGCAAGAAAGGCAAATCCATTAGACTGTAAAAAACTTAAATACAGAAGGCTTCTTTTATACCTTTTTTCTTAGAAATTCCCTTTATTGTGTTTTGCACTTTTTTGCACTGAAATTTCATTAAGTTTGACTATTTGGGAAAATGCTGTTGAGCAGTTGATACATCCATCTACTATCTGGAGATCTAATATGTAGATACAGAGATATAGATATCAATATATTTTCTGAGAATTTATTTGTAAACTGTTCTAGAGAGCAATAGCATGAAGTGAGGGTGTATTGATTAATGTAGAGGATGTATACAGTCTTTAGGGATTAAGTAAGGACTAGTGCCCTGGTCTGTGGTTTCTGTGGACTAACACAGTAGTCTGCAGGCACTATTCACAAGACTGATTCTTGCATGAGATTCAGTGAGTTTCAATGTGTTGGCAACTGAATACAGGACTTCTAGAAATTGCTAAGTAAATTTAATCCAGAGACCAATTTAGTCTTTTATCAGAAAGTCTTCTTTTTGGTGTCATTATATCAAATTGTGAGTTGTTTTTCAAGTGATCTCAACTTTCAAGATTCAGCATAGATTATATTTCTGAAAGGTGATGTTTGTAGTTGCAAAAAGAGCAAGACAGCTTTAATTATCTTGAAGTTCTGAAACTTAATCCCCTGAAATTTACTTTTGATGATAAAAGCAAACAATTGGAATATATTTTAGTTAAAGAAACCTGAGATTTGAATGTCATATTCTGTAATTGCTTGAATAATCAGCAATGTGAATATATACCCATTAAAAAATCCTTAGACTGGTAATGTGTTTTCCAAATGTCATTTGCTTTGGTTGCCCAGACTATATTCTCTCACCTTTTTGATTTGTGAAGTGATTCTGATGTTCATCAAAGTTTATATTTATGTCTCCTGTTACTGCTGCTTGATAAGAGATTTGTAAACCCAAAATCTAGACAAATAGAAAAGTAGGGAAATTTAGAGCTAGACTGAAGCACTATACCTTTCTGTTTTGGAGAACAGCATAATGCTGAGGAAAAGCTGGGCTTGCCTCCCGGTTTGTTTTTGTTTGTGTTCTGAGATAGGCGCATAACATTAATTGTGGGTGGCTGCTGCTGTTCATCTGAGACTGTCTCATAATTCAGACTGGAAACATCAGAGCTTTCCAAAATCATCCGAAAGCCAGCAAACTTGGTCTGCCAGCAGAGAAGCCACAGCTCTGTCAGGCAGAAAGTTCTAGGGTTTCTTTTCACTGGTTGTCCCATTAAAATCAGACCGACTTGAATGCCTCTCTGAGCCTCCATTACTTTTAGTTGTAATCAAGCCTTGATTTTTTAGCATATGTAGATACATAATTACATGCAGTTGGAAAAAGGCAGTAAAGGACCTAAAGTAGTAGATGTGTGCAGGGGAAAATAAACCACAAACTTGGAAGGAAATTACTCACTCAAGTGCAAACCGAAGACCTAACTGCCCAGCAGTTACAGACAGCTGCCTGATGTCCCAGGAAATTAGAGACACTGTCCAAACTGAGAGAACGTGTTACACAGTCCTTTTGGGACAACCGGCTTCAGCAAGGCTCCCTAGTTCCCTGGTGCTTTACCAGGAGTTAAGATGACAAATGCTAGCTTCAGCAGCTCCCTAGGCCACTCATAATTCTGTTTTTAAGGGGTTGGGGGGCTATCTTGTCTTTTGTTTCTTTTGATCTGCCTTGACTTTGTCTCTTTTGTTGCGGTGGCAGCCAGGCTGCATCTGCTTGGGCCTTAGGCTGCTTCAGGGTGGAATAGCATGGCTGGGAGCAAAGTGGACCCTGGTATTGTCTTCTCCTAGTCACAGTGGTTTTTACAGCGGTAGTTGAGTGTCTGAATGGAACTTTTCAAAGTCCAGTTTCTCAATATAATTTTGTCCTGTATGTTTTAGTATGGCTGCTCTTGCCTTTCTGAGCAATTTCACAAGCTGTAATTGTTTTCCCAGGTTCCAGTCTTCTGTTGTGACTTTATTTTTATTCTTTGGCATCATGACACGGAACTTGTGTGAACAATCAGCTGGCTATCATAGTCTCCTTCTGTATTTATTGTGTGAGTGTCTTGCCATTCACAAGTCTTTGGCTTAAGAATTGTCTCTATTTTATGTAGCTACTTTTGACTGAAATAATGATCAGGGAAGAAACATCTTCCCAAAAGTTTGTTTCCAAATACTATTATTTGGAAGACCAAGGAAATTCCAAACACTATAAATAACTTGTAAATGTAAATAATTTTGTTCTGAAAGATGTCCATATCATAAGCTCCTGAACATTGCTAATTTCTCATTGGAAGATAAAAAGCTAAATGAGTCATCATCAAGTTTGCAGCTGTTTCAGACAACCTGCAGTTGTAAAGCTATCCCAAAGCCTCGTGGCAGTAGTATTGTCTTCATCACATTATCGTGACATTTACTGAAAGTAGAATTGGAAGGCAATGAAAAGAGTAATTTTAATATAACCATTTACTATTTTTTATATACCTTTTTTTACTCATTTTCAAAATGCAGGTAATTATGAAGTAGACTATATCAACTCCCTCACTTTTTTACAATGTGAATGTGTTCCATATTCTTTCTCAAAATGCATTTCTGTTTCTCAGAGAGAGATGTTAAGCTCATTTTGCAGACGTGCAAATCGTGTCCCTAACAAACCTTGACAAGTCTTTCAGATTTGGACTTTTTTTAATGGGTTTTAGCACATCTGTTCTGTCAGTCTGACTACTGCAAATGCAAATGTCATCTGTTTAAAAATCCTTATGACGTTCTCTGCTAAGAAATTGCTGAGTGTATTTGGTACTTATCTGTAATTTTATACCTCAGTCTCTAGACTCTTCTCTCTACTCTGTCTTTTGTCTGCTCTTGGAGTCTGAAATAATCACTTTACCAAACGTCTCTTTTTTTTTCTTATGTTTTAAATTAATTGAGTGCCTTTAAAAGGTATTGAATTTGTACCAAAAACTAGAACATGGGTGTTTTTCATCACACAGCACTAAGGTACATTCAAGTTTGTGTCTAGAGTTGACCCTAGTGCTTCATGGTCTAGCTTCTGATGGACAAGTTCCTTTTTATCACAGGATTAGTTGTCTTTAGTTGTCTTGAAATTTAAATTTGGACTCTGCTAAGTTTATAACCCTTCCTGCTCTCCGTTTGATTCACATGGTCTTGGAAGGAGATGTAAATAGATGATGGGTATCAAAGGTGCTGAACTCTTGCAGATCCGTTAATTTCATTAGGATAATTTGAACACCAGCATTCATCAATCTACATTTCAAAAGTATGTTTTTCTTTAGAACTGACTGTGGAGAGACAAGCATTAGGTATTTCAGGTTAGGGTTTTTTTTTACTGTAACATGATTTCAACCGAGCTAAATGTTGTTCTAGGAGGGCAGTCTTTCCATTTTGGCCTGTACAGCACTTTGCTCTTTTCTCAGCTAATGTAGTAGTGCACCCTTACTGCACTACTTAGCAAGGAGATATACTTTTCCTAGAGAGGTATGGAAGGCAGGAAGGCAATATCTGCCCCTTCTTAATCTTTGTCTTCACTGTTCTGTAGATTGTAATTCAGGTTTCAGTAGTTCATGGGGAGACTCCTTTACTGCTGTGGTTCACAGTATTAGATCTTTTGCTACTTTATAAATTATTAGTCACCATTTGATAGCCATAATCTTTCATGCCAAATAATCAAGAATATTGGAGTTTTCTGGGCTGTCGGCTCCCAGTTATCCTGTTGTTTGTGCATCTTGTCAGTTCACGTGTGAGGATGTACACATACAGACACAGAAATCCCAGTCAAATCATGTGAGGTGATGAATTTACAGATGACTTTGAAAATTAGTTAACACTAAATGTAATTTCAACCTGTTTATTTTGGGGGAAGATACTGTATGGGAAACTATGATCTCGAAAATTCTATACTGTGTAATTTTTTATAGGAAGTCTCCGAATTCTGGAGCAATTAGGTCTGCATACTGACCTGTTTAAGCAGGATGTGCGTGCTTATGGATACTCCCATTTTGCAGCATTTTCATCTAAATAATATACGTTTTTCCAGAAATAAGAAAATGATTTTGAGAGGGTTAGTTTGGTTTTTTTTTTTTTTTCTCCTGGTTCTTGGTTTACTATTCAGCTCCCATAGTCAGAACTGGAGGGTGAAGTCTGGGAAAGAAAGTGCCCAGGATGAGCACAGCTTGCTGAGTGCAGACTCAGTGGGCACACGGGGCATTTGCAGTTCAAATCCTTTGAGGTCGCAACACTGTGATGCTCTTCTTGGGCCAAAATTTGGAGGAATCATCTTTTGAATGATTGCTGGAAAGAGAAGATACGTGCCCTTATTAAATGTAAAGGCAATTTCATCTGATTATTATACTTGTCTTACTCTTTTTACTACATATAAGTAGTGAAGTTGCTTAGAGTGATACTCTCTGTATGCAGCTATGACTAAGCTCTCCTTTTTCTGGGCAGCAGCATCTGCAATTTCCTTCTGTAAAATCCTAATGTGGGAGTATTGTAATATGATAGAGTAGAAATTAGTAAAGTATATCCAATTCAGTTTCTTAAGTGTAGCAAGATGGTATCTTTTTTTCTTTTTTTCTTTTCCCCTTGAAGGCATGTGAATGTGTTCTTCAGAAGTAATGATATAAAATCTGTAGTAAGGATATAAGGAAACAATGCAGTAGTGGAAATAAGTCATAGAACATTTAATATTTATGAGTTTAAATTCTTGTTTGTACTTTTTGGGGATACTATATTTCTCTAGTGTTTTAAAGAAAAATAAAATCACTTTCTTTTTTTTTTTTCTGAATACTTACTTTCATTGTGCTTCACTCTCTTGAAACACAGAACTTAGAACCTGGGGAGGGGAGTCTAATTTGTTTTTAAAACAATAACTTTAATTCATATCAATTTGCTTAATAGCAGATTGACTAGGCATGTAATTCTCAGTTTTAATTTGCTCCTGAGCTTTTAAGCATATCCAAACATATATTAAGGTGTAGAAGTATTTGTGATAGCAAATTAGTACAGATATAAATACAAGATGCGTGTACACCTTAAAGTGCTCAGGTCTGCATTGGAAAATTCTCGGATAATGGTATTAAATTTTCATATTCTATACATTTAAGAAAAGTATTCATTCATTTCAGTGCGTATTTTTTCAGATTTTTGCTGTAATACTAGGTAATAAATTAATTTTGGAAGCCATGTTATTCTGATCATGTAGACAACGTGGCACAAAGGAGTTTTTGATGAAGGTGGTAGCTGGCCAGCTGATACGTGCTGATTGAATCTATGTTTGTCAAACTTCCAGGGAAAATAAACTGAAAAGAATGAAGAAATAGAAGAGGCAACATTTCTAAAGCTGATCAGTATCTTTAATGGTTATTTTAAACACAAAATGCTTAAATGAAGAAAACTAGGAAATAGAAATATGCAAAGCCTTTTAAACCTCTTCAAAAGTGTAGCTATGCAATTAAAACACAGTTGCATTCAAGAAGCATGATAATTCTGCTACCCAGAGGTTTTGTCTGTACATCCATTTGGGGACAGTGATACAGATTACTTGGGCTAGGCTCAATTTTGTGTTCATGTGCATCTTATGTTGGTCTGTATATTCAAGACTGGTCTGTATGTTCAGGAGTTGATGATTCACCTGTTTTTAATAAGAATGAAATCTATGGTTGTAAACTTCATATTACATGGCAAAATAATCACAGACCTGAAATCTTAAAAGGTTTATGCATAAGAGTAGTAACTATAACAGATGAAAGTTTATTTTCCACAGCTGAACCACTTAGCTCATGCACTTAAAATTATTTTTGTCTTTCTATTCTGCTTCTCATCATTATGTAGGACTGTCATTTTGTTTAGTAGGGGTAATTGACAAAATACAGCTGTTAAATTGATTCATAACTGGAGGACAATAGTGAAAATATGGTTATATATTAAGGCGCAAGAAGCAATGTAAGTTCTCCTCAATCCACCTATTGGAAAATTGTAATTCAGATGCCAGTTCAAGCTGGAAAATGTTAGTATGTCCAAACACTTTTCCCACAGGAGAGGAGACAGCTAGAGTGGCTGACTTGTAAGCCGCTTTGTCTTGGATCTGGAGAAAATATTTATTGGCAAAACCCAGAGGCCATAGAAATGAATTGTCTTACGGTTTGTGGTGTCAGATGCCTCCCTGGTTGGCCTCTGGAGGAGCCATGGCCCTCAGCAGGAGAGGTAACTCTGAGATCTGAACACAGTTCCATACAGACTTGTAGTCAGCTCTGGGGTAATACCTTTTGGGCATTACAAACCCCAGCAGATTTGAATCAGTCTTCTATAAAAAGCTTTGTATTACAGAAAAATGCTGATCTCTCTGAGCTATTTATTTCCCTTGTAGGACCTTTGTTGGGACAAACTTCAACACAAGCTTCCAGCTTACTACAGAAATGGTACACACATATGAAAAATGGGTTATGTACTACTTGATCATAGAGCTCCTGCTGAATTTCTCGGTGTGTGCACGTGTCCTACAGTTATTTTTTAGCCACTGTGCTTGGTGAAGGAAAATCTACTGTCCCAGACTGCAGAGTGAGGGAGGCAGACAGACAGACTGTAGGGTTCGGGTTTGAACAATAGACTGGCATGATTTTTCCACTGCAGTGAGATGACCACTCCCACACTGCTGACTTAAGGTTTGGGTAGTACCTGACTCACATTCTCAATCCTAGAAATGACTGAGGCAGCCAGCTGGACTCCCAGCTATGACCAGGGAAGTATTTTTTCCGTCTAGCATACTCCACCCCTGCAGCCTCCCTCACTACCACAACCTTGCCGCACAAACCCAATACACCTTTCTGTGGGAAAAAGAAGTCCTTATCACCATTTATCATAACTTAATGAACAGAACAGTTAATGCTCTGCCAGAGTATTTCAGTGATGTACAAAAATAATGTTCTAGTTGTCTGTGTTTTGTCTTCAAAAATGTTAAAATTTTATGTAAAAGATCAGATATAATTTTGTTAAGATTTACATTCCTGCTTTGTTTATGTCTTAAATATCATATGGAGTTAATGGCAGGTAAGTCATAACATGCTTTTCTACCTTAGATAATTTAGTTATATTTTCTACAGAATGCAAATTTTTGAGGTATTTTGAGAGTTTTCATCATTACAAGAATAGCAGAAGCTGAAGTCTGTCTTTTAACATATGTTTTCACAAAATACAGCTTTTACTTGACAGCATTTAAGTGAAGTACAGTAATTATGACATTAAGTGATGAGATAATATTTCTGTGTTTTCATTAATAATGCAAATAAACAGGTTTTTTTCTTAAGGCAAATGTTCAAATCTTAAGAACAAAAAGTTGTTTAGTTGATTGAACTAAATGTGCATTCAAACAGTGATTATGTTTATACAACGACAGTGACTGGGGATTTTTAATTCTCTTCTTGTAATGTAGCATCTCTATGGGATACACTCCCGTCTCATGCATAGAGTTTGCACAGAAATTAATTGTTCCTTCCATTAGACTTCTGGAGCATCCAGAAGTTAACTTTGAGCATCCTCCTTTCACTTTTTAACTCTGTCACAAAAGCTTGTTTCACATTCAGTTTAAATCCTCTTCTAATACTCTTGATGAATTCATGGTATTAGTTTATCCTTTCATTTTAAACTTCTATCCTCAGGTTTTTCCTCTGATCTGCTGGGGTTTTTTTTCCCCTTGAAACAAGAACGTATTTAATGACCCGGTTATAAATGTCAGTTTTCCTATTTGCCTGAATGTGTTTATGTGTTTTTTGGTTTTTTTTTTTTTTNAAATTTTCTGATTAGGATTTCTTTCCTTCATAAATATAATGCCTTTACTTTATGAGGGAAAAACCACATTGCATCTAAATGCCTTATCTTGCTGATTATTGAGCCCTGAGCCAGAAACTTGCAATGGCATCTTCCAAGTATTTGCTTCCTAAATTCAGTGTGTTGTTTTGTCAAGGAGTTCACCCACAATGCAAGTTCTCAATTACTCCAGTAGCACCTACATTGCCTCCACAGAAAGCCAGCCTTGAAGGCTTGGTGAGGCACAAACATAAGGTGCAAGAGTGCGTGCTCTCTTTGTGCAACTTTCTGCCAAGTTCTGAAAAAAACCTGAAGCAGGCCCAAATAAATGTTTTTGCTGTGGGAAATGGTGCCTTTGCAAGTTTGATAGATGCTCATAGGATATACTGAGATGCCATTGTTGCACCTTGTAGGCTGCTACAGTTAATGCAGAGTTACCTTTATCACCAAAACAAGTTTGTTCTGGAATTATTAGCTGTGATTCTGGAGCACGGGATTTTAAAATCTTGCATCTTTACTTTTACACATATATAATGTATTTTAGGCCTTTCATTTTCTTTTAGGAGTTCACGACCATCCTTGTCTGTGAAGGTAGCATGCATTTTAGTTGGAAGGAAAAAAGGGATTTGAGCTCTCATCATTGATTCTCCTTTTGTTCCTGTTTTCCATAAAGGCAAGGTAGCCCATGTAGTATTTCTGAAGTCCTTTTCCAAGGTGACATCCACCATTGAGTTATTTTAGGAAAGTCAATGTGCCTTGCTTCTCTCCTTAAACCTCCTGCTTTCCTTTACAGATACTTATTTTGTATCCTGCCTGCGTTTTACCTTCTGTGTGTTAAGGGAAGAACCCTAAAGAGCAGTCCCTGAAGATCTTCTATCTATGAAGAGTTCAGGCAGGTTAGCAGGTACCTCAGGCTCTCACAATAGATGAGAGGAATGTTACAAAATCATGAATAGGGTTCATCTGCTGCTTCTTTAATAACTCCTTCAGTTAAACCTCACACAACTGCACTCTGCATCATACCTTTGTATTTTTTATATATGAAGTGGACATTTGAAACCACTTACATGTTTGTAAGTGGTACTGTACCTAGCAAAAAGCTGCATTTGCCATAGCTCACCTTGAGTCTTGGTTCATTTAGAGACACAATGTGCCTTTCTTCAGATTTTCCATGCTCTTGAACTGTTTGCAGTGACTGCAGGAGTCCATCTGAAGAAGAGAGATTATTTATTTGCCTGTTAACAGATTTTACGTTGAGATGTGCTATTGTCTTGGTTTGAAAGACAGGTGTCTGCTAAGGAAGGCAGGAGCCTCCCTTGGAATGGAGAATGTAAGCCCCCTCCCTCTGGATTACTATAATTTAGAAATTAAGGGGCTCTCAGGCAAAGATATGGAAATAGGAGTAACAGTACTTTACTAGGAAAATTAAAATAAAAATTTAGTAGTACAAAGAAAGCAAACAAATAAAAAGAAAACACTGATAGAGTCAGAGATAGAACCTGACACCCTGTTGGTCAGGGTGTTGGAAGCAGTACACAGTAAGTCCTCCCGGAGTGACAGATGTGGTTCTGTTGGAGTAGCAGTCTTCCTCTGGGAATACAGAGGAAACAGGCTTCCTGGTGTTCTGAATCTCAGGTTTTATCCAGGTGGGAATGCTTGGCTCCTCCTGCTGGGTGGCCCATCTCACAATGGGATGATGTAATTTTATCAGTCATGCAGTGAACCTGAATGGCCCATTAACAGAAGATAACCCCCAGAGGGAGGATGGGTCGTGCAAGAGATAAGGAACACTGCCCCACATGGTTTTAACAGGTGGCAATAGAATACATATTTTTGGTTACATCTTGCATTGCAGCCTATGACAGCTATCTACACATTTAGTCCTTCTATTTAGCTGTGTTCCTCAGTTAGGTCTAATCAGTGGACTCTGAGGAGATCTGGGCCACTCAGTTACTACATGAACTTCTGGCTGAAAGATGTGGGCCTGAAGATGTTTCTTTGGATACTGCTGACATAAAACAGGTCACAGTTCAGTGCTTGCATGCTACCATGTGATTACATGCAGGTAACTTGTCTTCTCTGAAGTGGTCTGTAGATAGATAACTGATTTTTGCCTTCTCCTTTGAATATTTCTTCTCTGATATTTTTTCTTAATGGCAGGCCAGATGACAAAGAAATTTTTTTATTGTTACTGTTTTCAAGATGGAGTTTTTCCTTAAAGGGAAAAATACTAACATTTAAACCTATTAGGCTGAAAAGTGGGGTACTTCTAGAAGAAAAATACGAGTGTCCTAGAAAATGAGAACTGTAAAATGTAATGAATATTTTCAATTTTTTTTTTCCTGATAAGGTAAAACCCTATAAAAACCTTTAGTGAGATGCTTTACTATGTCTTCTACTCAGCTGATAAGAAAACCTAACTGACTGAAATTCCTGAAACCTCATTGCTGGTACTGAAACTGAAGGAAAGGAGGTGTTATGAACTATAAAGACTTGCAATAGATCACAGAGGATGAACTATTTTTCATTAATGGACTGAAAACTTAAATCAGTAAATAATTACTGAAGTTATTCCATGTTTTTCTATCTACTTCAAACATGTCTGAAATTCCCACCCATATGGAATAGGCATTTTTGGAATGCTGTTACATAGATAGTAGTTTTGCATCAGTTGCTCAATATTCTCTCCATAATAAATGAGCTTAAGTTGTTTGGGATACAGCCTGTTTCATCCTTAATGATCTTAATTTGCCACTTTCTTCAGACCTCCTTTTATACCATGCCTTCTGTTTTTCTCAAGGTTGAAAAGCCAGTGTCTGTGTTAGGCCCAACATGTTATAACCCAGACATTGGATTTCAGCTTGTGAATTTAGTTTTTTGCACCAGCCTTGTGGATCTTGCTGCCTAAGAATTCTTCATATTTTGTGCTGGAATTGCAGAGCCAAAAGGGCGCTGTTGTGCCTGGCAGGCATTTGACAGCATTTCCAGGTTCTTTAACTGATGCCCAAAGGCTATTGTGGAACATTATGTGATTTGATAAAATTGATTTCAGTGATGTGGTCTGAATGCACACACTGCTGTTTCCACTGAATTGATTAGATTCCATTTTTGTGTTCTACTCTCTCTGTATCATACTTTGGGTATTTTTTAAAATTATTCATTACATTTAAGTAGGCTTTAACAGAAGGAGTTCATGGTAACTGCTAAATTCAAATTTGTGTTCAGCTTGAAAAATTGAGTACTTATAACCACTTTATTCCATTAATTTGAGATATTTTTCAGTTCTCTCTATATTGATTTGATTTAATTCTGCAGTTTTAGCCTGCTCTAGAAGTTTGTTGGCTTTTGGGATCTTTTCCCCTGCAAATTGTAATATGATTCTCTGATTAAAATATTGGGAACCTCAGGAAAAGCTTTTTTTCTTTTTCTTCATCTCTGTCAGTCTCATTATCAAGATACTCTCTCTTTGTTTCTATACTCATCTCTTTAGTGACAAAAGTTTTCAATTTTTTCCTTTATCAGAACTATTATATTTAATATTCCTGTCTGAGGACATCACTGATGTTCTTTCATAGTGATGCTTTTAAAGGTTTTCAGTTCTCTTTCATCTCCTTCTTAAGTATTGCTTTTTTGACTTTTACTAACTCTTTGGGGACTTCCTGAAGTTTATAATTTTCTTTGCTTACAAGACTGATGCTAGTTCTTGAGCAGTGGCCTTGCTCCATCCTGATTCTTATTTTGTTTTCAATAGTAACTGTCCTGCCTAATTTACTAATTGTTGGATCATCAGAGACTCTGGGTTCCGAGACTTCATGTGCCAGGCCTTTCTGTCTTACCATGCCAAGGTAGAAGAAAATCTGCTTCCCTTAATCTTGATTAATCTTAATCTTCAGATATTACTTCTGTGCTTTGAATCAGATTGCTAAACCCAACTGGTACTGATCCTGTCTCTTACCTAATTACATACGTTCATATGTGAGAAAGAAGTTACTCATCTCAATTACATCTTTATTCATCTTCTACTGCTATTAATTTTACCTGAAACCTTATTCCCTAAATACAGTTTTCATACATTACCTATCCAATGTTAATGGTTCAATGATGCCAAAGAGCTTTAGTTGCCATAATTGGAATGTGGTCATTTCTTTGAATTCTTCATAAAACATACTTTTAATTTTGTTTTAGATGATTCTTCAGTGATAACAGCATATTTTAGATTTTGTGCTAATTCTCTTTTAACTTTCAGTCACTGGCAGGTCAAATCAGTTGACTGCTCACAACATCCAGTTACCTTAATTATTTCTCCACAGTATGAGTTTGTTAACTTTGAAAGCTTCATTTTCTGGCGATTTTTACTTCTTTACAATGTAAAGAAGTGTCTAAAAACACATTTACACGGTGTGTGTTCCTCAGCATAACAGAGGACATCTTACACATGCAAGTTCAAAATATTTCAGGTGACCACCTTCCAGCCTTTTGCTTGAATAGTTGGGGTTTCATTATCTTTTCTAAACTTCTGGATTTTTATTTGGACTTGATTAATAGCTTTGCTGTTTATTAATACCTCTTCTCGTATTGAAATGCATTAGTCCTTTTATGTTAGTCTGAAATTTTTTTCATTTTTTTCCCACTTAGTAACCCAGTAACCCTACCCTTAGGCTGCAAAGCTACTATTTGGATGGCTTAAGACTTGTGGCTGTGTACAGCCTGTCAGAGTCCTTAAAAAAAAAAAGACACCTGAATTTTATACACATTCAACAATCCTTTATTTTATTTAAAGCTTTTGACTGTGACCATATAGACTAATAATGATATGGTAAGCTCTCCTAATTGTCATTATTAAGCTGTCTGCAACTTGGTGACACACTGAAAGTGAAGTAGTTCACTGAACTGAACAGAGGGAAATGGATAAGAGCTTCCCTGAGGCAAGTGTCCATTGATTTTGTATTGTTTTAACATTGTCATTGGTAAGTTAACAGTCTACATTTAAAATACCATTTTTTCCTGATTTTGCTTCTAATGTCCCTTATGTGTTGCTTGGTGATCATATATGAAGCTGAATGTCCTTCAAAACTTTTGAAGGAATGCATGCATTAAAATTACTTCCATTGACCCCAATATTCTAAACTGATTCTGTCTTTTACAAAGAAATGTTCTTAAATTACTGGCAATTCTAGACAAAGGAAGCTGCTACCAAAATGTTACAAACATGAAGTGTGTAACAACCTGGCTGGTTGAGGCCATCCTTTTGAGAGGTTAACTAGGACACTTTAGAGCCATTTTCCTGGTGATTTTGCTTTTTCTGCCCAGTGTCCTCAAGCTACATAGCAGACTAAGCCCATTTCTCCACTTGGAAGAGAAGCCACAATATTTTGCTTTAAATTATAAATTTTTAACTGATACATAAAATAATATTTTATTTTTATGGGCCAATCCTGTATAATCTCTTGTATTCTGAACTCACCTACTGTTTGGATATACCTGAGAACAAAACAGATACTTCTCACAGCCATTCTGCTACTTTCCAGTTAGCCAAGTGAGCTGTTCTTGTTCAAAAAGATGGATATTATTTCTGGTATGATTTCTTTAAATTCAATTTGTTATCAGAGGATGTCATGATTGGGATGAGACAGTGATCTGCAGAGGGTGTTTGTTGTATACTGTCACTCCAGTGATGCCCATTACCTTAACAGTCATGCACAGTTTTTTCTGAGTATTGTTTCAATTATATTTTTACATGAATGAATGAATGAATAATTCTTTATACATGCCCTTTGAAATACTTACTTCATAATTTCTTTAAATTTTTTCTTGCAAGGTAAATTCTCTGTTTCCCAATGATCCAGGTTATATTGCATGATGCTGATTGAAATATGTTTATATTGAAATATAATTATCTTATCACACCTTAATTAGTAAAGCATACTGGATTTCTTTGAAGTTAAGCTCACGGGTTTTGGCTTAATAAGGAAATAGCATTGCTTGTGAGCCAAAGTGTTGCCTCTGAAAATGTAATTCTGCAGCTATATAGGTGTTGTGTTGTGAGTATATCCCAATCCTTGTGTCACACTTTGGTCTGAAGTGTTAAGACCATATACTCACACGAATCATGAAATAAAAATGAAAAACTTCAAAGTTACACAACAGCAGCTTTCAATATTTGTGGAATAGCAAGGATGTTATTGGAATTTTGAGCCAAATACTACACTTAACTCTGAGAAATTTATTATTATTATTCAAGTTTGCTTTTTGCGCTGCTGATAGGAGTAGTAGTTCCCTGTGCAATCTCTTTCCTGTACATACATTGCTGTTTAAGCAATGTTTAAAGAAGAGTTTTGGAGGCATGACAGTAAGAGGTTTTGACCTACCTAATACTTGATACATGAGAGATACTGGCTCTGAAAAATTAATATTTAAGAATGTATAGGAATATACATCAAAAACTGTCTGATGTAAAACTGCAGCATTTTTTAGTAAGAATACTTGAACTGTGATTTAAATGCCTCTGGCTAACGTTCAGGAAAACTGCTTATGGCTGCTAAAGCCTTGCCCCAGACAACCTGCCTGCTGCTCTGTTAAAACTGGGACTCTCAGGTTTAGTTATAACAACACCCTCTGTAAGTACCATGTTGATAAGGATGTAGCAAATAAGCAGCTGTGTTTTGGGTGATCAGCTGGTGTGGTAAAAGTTGTGTTCCATTAGGTACTTTGAAAATGGAATGGAGGTTGTGTTAAATTTTGTGCACATCATGCCTGTGTTTTTTTACTGCTGTTTCCTTCACGGTGTTGATCCTCTCCATGTTGATGTTTGCAAGTGGAAAACTTTTCATGTGATGATGTCTCACGATTTTGTAAGACAGAAAACAGATCCAGTCAATTTGTTTGTATAGGTTGTGATGTGAAAGATTTGTGTCTCTTTTAAATCTATCAGTTCTTTGGGGGGAACTCTTTCACACTGTGCATGTTTTTTTCAAAAGCTTTGTTTTAATGTATGTCTTGCCATTCTCTACTCTTTCTCTGTGCTGCAAAAGTTATAAATGATCTTGAACCAGCACCTTGGAATAAAACATCTGTCCCATTGGCAATTTTATTTCCTCATTTTTCGTTCTTGATCAATTCTTGGTTCTGCTTCAGACAGAAATCTTATATTCTCTGTTCAAGTCTTGCAACTTGTCATACTACTACATTTTCTTTTACAACATCTTCTGTTCCCCTTTACCACCACCACATTGCTGACTTTGGCTTGTCTTTGAAATGTGCTTGGCCTTCTTTTTATTTCCTTCTAGCTTATTTTCTAAAACTTATTTCTCTCTTATCCCTTACCTTGTGTAAGGTCCATTACTTTCTGCTGTCTGCTTACTAGAAAACAAATTAACCCAAACCTGAAAGAAGAATTATTTTAAGCAGATCATTTATCTAAATTTTAGAACTATTTTAAGAGACTTTTATCCTGTGCCTGTATTGTTACATGCTGTCAACGCCCCTCTCAAAAAGGATAGGTTACAGTGAGCAATGTTACTGTAAAGACTAACATTATCAGAGGTATGGCAGATCTTCACACAAAGGAAATGAAGGTCTCTTCACTCCAGTTGAGAGGGGCTAGAACAGAGGTTCTGAGAAGGTGAATGGAGTTGTTACTGGTCTCTCCTAGCAGAACAATTACAGGGTATCAAATGAAAATAGCAAATGGAAGGCT
>VWYO01024647.1:0-22411 GCA_013400275.1 Rhadina sibilatrix
AAGACTCTCTTCTCATTTCTTCAGGCCATCCTGAATGATTCTCTTCTCCTTGAAATCTGGACATCACCTATGTCAGCTCAAACACCACAACATTCGTGTTTGTTATACACACTGAAGATTACAATGTCATCTAAACTGCACCCTTTGTGTCTGGTTAAAAATATGCCAATGGGGATAAAATTTCCAGGAGCATCTAAACTGGCACAGTTCTTACCAGACAGGGGCTTGACACCTTGTTTTCCCCAACAGGAAGTTCACACTTCCCTAGTCCTGGGTCCTCATTCCTGTTAATGCACAATGAAAGAGAAGGCAGCTTCACTGGGCTATGTCCCTTCACCCAAGTGAAGAACAAGAGCAAGGAGCAATGGGAGAAGCTTTCTTGGCTTTCCCTGGAGGACAACAAGAATTACCAAACCTACAAATGGTGTAATCTTCTGAGAGAAAATTAGCTTGTGGTCTGAATCTCTGAAGCACTATGAAAACATCTTAGTACCTGGTTTGGAGTCAAAATTTCCAGCTAGAGCTCTGTAAGGCAAATTAGACCTTTCCCCAAACTGTCAATGTTTCTCATTTTATCAATATTGTAAGATTGAAAAAGCTAATAGTAGTGATTTTTAAATAATAATAATAATAATAATATATTAAAACCAGTAAAGCAGGAAATTCTTCACTGCTTAAATTTCACTTTCTTTTAACAATAGTTTTTTCATATTTGTTACCCTGCAGCTTATACTACCTGATCTCATCAGAGCTGGTCAGCTCAACAGCAGCAGGGTGAAATATACTAAAAAATAAACCAATCAAGAAGATTAAACTAGCATCTAATCTTTTTAGGTGAATTTCAGTTTTATCGCTCCTAAATAATAAGTAGAATTTTGTTACTAAATTCAGAAATATATTTTCAGCCTTGAAACTCCTTGATAGATCAAAGAAAAATGGAATCCTTTTTCCACACAAAAGCTCAATATATAAAGAAAAAAACCCTAATAGAAATTTTGCCTCAGCTGATTTCATTAGATTAATGCAGTATGACAAATCAATGTAATATTCCCATATTTATGGCTTATAAGAGAGATTGGCTGCTCAGCTATGTAAATATAATTTGCTTGGTTAGGATTCCTNCTGAGAGCAGAGCATGGATATTGCCACAAAGGTACAAACTTCCTTTCATTTGTTGTCGGCCTATTCTTTGCTTTTTAATTTTCCTCTTAAAAAATCCAGCCAAAGAAAATGAGCAGTTGAAACCAAATCAGCTTTTCCACAGGAGGTTCTCAAGCTTAAAGTTTTTTTTATAGTTGTGTTTAAACCACTGGAGAACTCATCATAAGCCAGTATATACTGTAAATAGTTGTATCAAAATAATTTCACTATTCAACAAAGTAACATGTTAAATTTAAACTCATCAATAAAAAAGCTATAACTTTTCAAAGGAACCCAGAGGTCTATTAAAAAAAAAGAAGTTAAAAAAATGGGTATTTGATTCAAAGTTTGTAAATGTCAAATGACACAACATATAAACATATAAACAAATATCCACAAAAGCTTTAAATCAAAACCACATGACATATTACAAGTTATCAGCTGTTAATTGGCTCTCACTGAACTGTTTTAAAAATTTGACTTATTTTTAGTTAGGGAAAAGCAATCAAAGTAAATCTTTTTATGACCATTGTCATTTCAGGCTATAGTAACTAAACCCATGATTGCTATTTTGTTTTTTACCCCCAGTCTAAAGGTTTTCCACAAAAACAAACAAAATCCACAAAAAAAACCCACAAAAAACCAAAACAAAACAACACCCCACCAAACAAAAAAACCACACATGACCACTCTCCGAATAATTTCCCTTGATGTTAAAAGCATATTTCATACAAGTTTTAGCTGGTCAAATCACCTTACACCATTCCAAGTTTGGAATTGCTTGCAGGTTACTTCATATATAAGCCTTGTTTGGACAACTGTGGCATTAAAAACTATTTTTAAAAACTTACCTCAAGACTTTCCATAAGATACTGTTGACACTGTGTTTATTGTTCTGAAAATATTTCCTTCCTTCACTGAGCAAAACTGGCAATTCAGCACTTCAGCAAAGAGTGTTTCTTTGCAACAGACTACAAAAACATGCTCCAAGAAAACACATTATGCAAAGGCTGCACAGCCTAATCCATATTTATTATTCCATAACTACAAGAATAAGCAGAATAGATATGTTAAACACTCTTGAATGTTGGCTTTCCCCATCAAAATACTTGCATTGTTCTTCTTAAGGGAAGCAATGCAGGCATTAATACAATTGTGCCAACAGAACTCATGGCAATCAACTTGCATTTTGAAGGCATGGGATACTTATCAGTTAGAGATCCAATTACACATGAGACACTGCATTCAGCTATAAAATATTTCATGCACATTTACAGGGTTTTTGAAGCAATAAATGACTCATCTGATTTAACTAGCTTTGATGTTATGTTTGTGTTAAATTAAAAAATGCTGCAGTTCAGCTTGTTACTCCCTTGCTAGCTATGACATGCTGCCACCAGGTGGAGATAATTTAATAAGAAACCTATTTATGTACAGAGACGGGGGAGGAACTTCATAATGTAAAATTAAGCAATCAAGGGGAAAAAAAAAAATCTCCGAATTAACTACGAAACTGGGACATATATTTTGTATCTGCCACTATCATTAACATTTAGAGAGGCCAAAACTTACTAAAAAAATATTTTGACAAATCCTCAGAGATTTGATCTTAAAAAACATTCGGAAATTCCTACAGAAATTCATTAAAGAGGCTCAGCAGCAGAGAACCTGTTCAAATACAATCCTGCAGTGTCACACTCTTTCACCGGTGTGTGCACGTGAATAAATGCTTAAAACAAACAAAAGACAACGTAATTTGAGGCAACTGGGTCAGGAGATCAGTGACACAGAACTGCTGCTTCTTGAATATATCCAACAGATACCAGACAAATGTACTTGTTAAGTCATAGCAGTAAAAAAAAAGAATCTGATAACCAAATACATGGCTGCTGTCATCACAGAGACAGATTATGGGAACAGCACACTCTTTCCTTTAGGGCTTGTCATGCCACTTGCACTGTGTTTCTTCACAATGCAATATGTATTTTAAGGGAAATACAAACAGCTTTACAAAACAGATATAAGCAAATACAGTACTTGGACGATGTAGTAGAGTTTGTGTTCTACACGAGCAGTGCAATCCACTCATAAGCACAATGCTGCTTTAGATCACAGGAAGAACAGGCATTCTTTCACCCTTAAGTCTCCTTGCTGGATGTAGATAATGGAGAAAAGAAGGCTGAGAACAAGGAAGGTACTGTATCATCTATCACTTGACCTTCTGGCCATCTCCAGCCAAAGACACTGCAGTACTTAAACCACGTCTTCCATGTAAACTTCACTCTCTTCCAAGTGCAGACACCAGGAGACTTGCAATCAGGAAGATTATATTGAGCTAGGTTGGTGGAGATGTTCATAATTGGCTGCATGTCAAAACCAAAGAACCAAACCTCCAATTTAGCTTTACTACAAATTACATTGGAAAGCAAAGGTGGAGTTGGTTTCCTGGGAAAAAGGCCTGTTAATTTTATGTGTCTGTCTGTGGACCAACATAATTTTTCACATATTTAGTATTACAGAAGACCTAAAACTAGGCATTCGTTTCTTCAAATCTAGAATGTCTTTCCCTATTCTTCAAGAAACTTTTGATTTGGTTTCGTTCTTCTGCAGTTTAAAAAAAAAAAAAGTTTTCTTCATATGTCATTGCCTTAGAAACCCCTGCTTTAAATTAATTTTTCATAGTATGTATTTGAGAGTATTCTTTTTGTTTTAATTTGTGACATAGAATTGCCTCTCTAGATAGATAGCAAAGTATAAAATATATTGATATCATAAGAGATAAGTCTTTGTAATTGTACTTCATCACCTTTTTAAAAACATAAAATTAAGACACCACAAGCAAAGAAAAAACACAGCACAAGTAATCATTTATATTCTTCTGACACAAGATAATAATGTCATAAAATGACCAAGTAGCAAAGTGAAGATTGTTTCAGAGGCCTTTTTTAAAGCAATGTTTTATTTCTAAATTACAAGCCTCTCACTGAATTGCATTTAGCCAAACCTATTTAGGGAATACAGGTGGGAATTTTGTGGTTAATGTTTTGCAAAAAGCTAAAGATTGTGTTCTAACATGGAATCATTGATCAGATGTCTCAGCTAAGGACATATTAAATCAGAGTTATGATGCCATTTAATGATTTAATGAAACACTGGAAGAACATTTGAACATGGACCAGAAATAGAAACCAGGTGTTTCCAAAAACTTGAGAACAATCAGGCTGCATTAAATACTAGAATAACAGGTATGGAAAGTTGCAAGAGCAGTTACGTGGAAGCAGGAAGAAATTAGCATCCTCTAAACCTGTGTGAGCTCATGTACCTCACAAAATGTCATCCGTGTCTTCTGATGGAATACAAGGATCCAAGTTTTGTGACCAAACAGAACATATTGACACAATTATTAGGTGGTAAACAGGATTTAACATAATTAGAAATAAATAACTGGAAAACATTGTCTTCCACAAACTATAGCTACAAATAAATTATGTACTTTTACATATACATGCATATTTTGATATACTTCGAAATCATATGAACTGAACATTAGTAGTGGTACAAATTTCTTTCTCCCATTGAATACACTGATATTCATCAGATGTATCTGATCAGAAAATTATGACCAATATTGTATATTTTCTTTTTTGTGTGTGGTAAATATTAAAATCTAAGTGACAGAGTGACATAATTGTAAACTAAGGCCTAAACAACTTTGATGTATGTGGCAGAGTACCTAGAAATAAAAGAAAAAAAGCCTGTTAAGTTACAAAGTTTCAAAGTATATCCTGCCAAGGATACCGCTGTTTCATAAGAGAGGATATGAAACATTCCAGACTCCTTCCATTTGTCCTCTCTTTTCAAGGAACGTGTGGAACTAGAGTTTGATATGTTGAATGTAAGTTATTTGCTGGGACCATGATTCTCTTTTTTTTCTTAGGCAAAGTTGCTTCTACAGCATTGACTGAAACCATAAACAGAGCACATTTAGGAGAATATTGTCTTATGAACATTGTCCAGCCTTCTCTGCTGTCTGGAAAGGCCAGAAAAAACAGCTGCATTGAAGAAATTAATGACATAACCATAATAAAAATGCAAAAATTTGTCATATCATTAGTTATCTAAAAACATACAAAAGTCACAATTAAAATTCTTCTCTTCAAGATGAGCCACTTTTTAAGGTCTGCTCTGCAGAGAGTACAAATACTGGTATTTCATGTTTTCAGTAACAGTTTGTCAAAACTTACTTGGCTATGACTTCTCTAAATACCAGATTAGTTTTTGTCAGTTCCACAAAGAAGTTAATGCTTCTGTTTTTCTAATGGCCATAGTACCCATTTTCTTCCATTGTTCGAGAATCCCTACTTATTTTGTGAAGTCAAAGCATTTAGAAACCATTTATTTTGGTGAACAGGAGTGGACTCTACAGTCGCATTTCAAAGCACTCATGAAATGCTACCTATTTTTCATCTCAAATTTTGGAATTAATTATCACTAATCCATAATGAGAACACAAAATAAGTGAAAACTGAGATGATTCTCATTGCATGATAAACCCTTGCACAGATTCAACAAACCTGAAATTCTAGAAAATTTCCTGAACAGATGTTAATATTTAGAATGGATTATTTTAAGTATGAAATAGTTAATTTCAATGCACTTTTTAATTTACCAAATACAGATCTATAGAAGAAAATTTTAATTTCCAAAAATAACAATAAAAAAATACCAGGCAAACAGCACTTCTGGGGTAAAATATTCTAATGTCCTCCTGTAGGCACAGCATTACAACATCACTCTCACATCCATTTACTCCATTAATATCACTTGATTTTATACAAATATTTTTTGAAGGCTGTTCCAATTTTCTTCACTCTTATGGACAAAATAATCTTTACATTTTCAGATCAAAGATGTTTAGTCAGTTCAAATTCACTTTTTCCTTCACCAAGTATATACTAAAGGATAATTCTGTTTCCTTCCACTTGCCACTCTTGAATTGTTAAAGACTCCAGATATATCCCTCTCCACTCTGGAGTAAACAAACCCATTTGCTCACATGTTCTGATACCCTTTCTTATCTTTCATGAACACTTATTCATAAAAACTAATGGAAAGCAATATTAAAAGAACAGATCTCATTGAAATATGGGAAAACGGTGCAACAAAATAAAATTATTTATATTTTTCAGATACATGAGACTATAGGCTATATTTACACATACAGCCTCACACACTACCTGTGCAAGAGCAGCCAACCTGTACTGGCCAAATATCTTTTACCTTTTAAACAAAAATACAGAATTTGACAGTGAATCTTCAGTTTCATTTAAGATCATGGGATGGAAATTACTTGCTTGTTCATTCTGGCTTCGACTTGCAATTCAACAGTCCTCCTACCATTACCCCTTGCCATCAGTTTTTCTTTGCCCTTTTTAATACCACCTTCCTCTCCTTACAGAATCTTGGCATTATGATAATGAAGTTAAAAGATCTTGGATTCAAGAACGCATGGGATAAACTCAAAATGTGTTCTGCTTTCACCAGCAAGCTCAAGAAGAGTTACTAAAAGTAACAGCAGGAAATTATGGTGGGAGTGGTTGAGATTTCAGAAAGATCTGAGCTTGTATATAACTTGAGTTAAAGATGGTTTGCATATCAGATGGGAATTACTAGATTTTTTTTTATTTAGGTATCAGAAACTGGCTTTTTTTCCTAAGCCTTACAGGTCTCTCACCAGAAGGGAGAAGGAGAAGAGAAAGGAGAGGGTAGAAGGAGAGAGACAGAGTACCACAGAGTACCACTCCTGTTTTCTACCACACACTAAGTTAAGGACAGACAAACAAATCCTGCTAGTGAGTCACAACCACTGTTCTACAGATAGAGAAAACTATGCATTACAAAGATAAAACATTCTGACTCCTGCATAGGGAGAAGCACTGCCTGAAGTCCTTTGAAATGAAACAGCACTCCTGTGTAAGAAGGAAACTTACACAGTGGGAATGGGCGTGGGAGTGGCACAGAGCAGGAGGAATGAGTGCTGAGGTCTGGGATTCACGATCTGCACATTACGTCCTCTCTGCCTAAGCTGCATCACTGGCAGTGTGTTGAGAGTTAACATTTCATTCCACAAATATATATGGAAAGCCTAGAATTTCTAGCTATGCAAAGACCATTTCCTTCCTTACTTCTCTCTCTTAACATACACAAGTTATTATACAAAACTTAAGAAATGGTAGACTCTTCCACAACTTTCCTTGTATTCAGAAATTCACCTGGCAGTCTAGCTTGCTGCCAACCACTTACTCAAACCACCTGTTCAGTATGATCTCAATTTGTGTTTTCCAGAGGGTGTTTTCGTTTGGCTGGGTTTTAATAGGTGTATAACAGCACAGACTTCCTCCTGTTAGTAAATTACTGACATGTCATTGCACAGCTTCCTCTTCTCTGCTCTAACAGGACATCCAAACCTTTCACTTGCTGCAATCTAAAAAGAATAGTGCTCAAATGAACTAGTAAAAGACAATTATTCTGCATCTCAGTAAAGCTTTATCACCTACCACCACTCTAAGACAAAAACTCAATCTTCCCTCTTATGCAAGAAATTGAATATGACACCTGTTACAACCATCCCTTTTGTCTTCATTTACTAACAGTACCTTCATGCTGAGCTCAACAAGAAAGAATATACAAAAATACACCTTTAAGAGAAAATGAAGGCACAAAATGTCATACGTAATACCAAAACTGCACTTGGAATAGCAAAATGTTCCTGCTGGGATAATTGATTTAAAATTTGGAAAAGGAGAGGTCTACATGAAGCTTAAAGAACTAATATAAGGTACGGTGGTTTTTAAATGTTCACGGCAAACCATTCACATTTCACCTGCAGAGGAAAACTTACCAAAAACAATATAGGCAAAACATGAATATTACATTATTGTAGCTTTGTGCAAACAGCCTGTAAACTTAAGAAATCTGAAACATTAGTATCTAGAACATGCATGTCTGTGAGGAGTTATTATTGCACTGCTCAAAACTGATTTTGCACTTCACTTTAGATAAACCTCCTGCTCTCAGGTCCTCTGAATAAGTTTTAATTTCTTTTTTCTTTCTTGTGATATCTTTTTTCCAACTAGTATTTCAAAAATCAAATATTATTCTAACAGTTCAAAAGAGATTTCTTGGAGGATTTTTTTTTTGGGGGGTGGGGGAGAGGGAAGGAGGAAAATGGGTGTTGGTGTTTTGCTTTACACACGAGTAAAACAGAAGCTCAGATGTTGAGTGATATAAGCCTTTACTGAAAATTACCTGTAAATGACCATAATTTTGTCAGATAACTCCATCATCCAGTTACCTGGCATATTTTGACTTCAAGAATCAGGAAAGTATTTTTAGCTACCTACAAATGCCTCCTAGACCTGTTTTTTAATTTTCTTCTTTTTTCCAGTGGTTTTAAGAGCCTGAGGATTTTAGATACAAAATGTACGGTACTTCCCTTTCATTTGAGGCTGTTTCTGCCTTTTAAACTAGCTGTTAACTAGTCAAGAAACAATGAACTGTATTTGTTACAGCTGACACATTCAGAAGTTAATCGCTGACATGGATTTGGCAGCTATCCCAGCACAGGAAAAAAAGAATGTATGGATTCAAGCTACTTTGCATTCTGGTCAGAAACACGCACCAGCAACATGACAACGAACTTTGCACTCAAAAAGGTCCGTCTTTCAGAAGGCTGCATTAAAGACTGGAGATTAAATAAAACATCTTGTTTACCAAAGTGACAGATTCGGTCTGTAAAAATCAGCAATCAAGATTAAAAAATCAAGGAACATATTACATGCAACAAACTAGCCTCTAATAAAATTATAACTCTTCCTATTTAAATACGAGAAAAAAACCCACATTTTCATTAAAGTAATAAAAGGAATGCACTTTACTAAGATACCCACATCATTTTCAAGTATTTACGTGCTAGTTAAAGATAAGAGAAACTAAAAAATATTTATTAAAGATTGAACTAAATAGAAAAATTAAAACTATTCTATACACACACATACAAAAGTGCCTGTATTTCCAAGCAAGTTGCACTGCCTTTCTGTTGCATTACTCCAGTGATACATGCCATCAATTTTAATCATAATTTTTCTTGGTTGTGTTAGTATAAATTATACTTTTGTTCATCTGAGTAATCCCTACACAAAACCAGGAAAGTGGTCTTATTTTAACCCTGCAGAAGCCAGGAGGGGAGCAGTGCATCTCAGACCTCTGCAGAAGCAGTGCAGGGGCACGTGTGTGTGCCTCTCATGCCACCACCACGGCTGCAAGCCAGGAAGCTGCCCAAAACATTTCCTTTCAGTAACTAAGTGAATGTACACTGAACAGCATCCAAGCACCAGAATAGTTATACAGAAGTTGTTATTGACTTTATAGAAACAACTATATATACCCATTTCAAAGGCACATCATCATTTGCCCAAGTTGACTGGGGAAGAAGTGCAAGGATGAATATTCATAGATCAGCAGAAGGAGGTGGTGACTGATTTTATGAGTTTATGAAATGTGATTGGTTTAAGATAAAAAATATGCCTTTCCACAGCCCTTACATACAGGTTTAAAGCTTTTACTGAAATGTTGGGCCCCCACCTCATCTCTCTACACTGCCAATGGTTAAAACACAAAAGTTCTTCTGTAATGAAATATGTCAATATATATGAATTACGTCAGTTACTTTACAAAAGTACAGCTGCATTCTCTGTACCTCTCTTCTCTTTACAATCCCCTTCTTGTTCTTCCACTGTTCTTTTCCAAGTCTTTCAGAACCTAACTCTAAATAAATTATGCTGCTGTTTATACAGCCAATTCAATTTACAGCAATAGATAAACTCTTGTGTGTACGAACAGTGAAGGGGACACATAAATTTTGCCCCTCTAATTACTCTGTTCTCTCAGTTGTTTTAAGGGATCAGGGAACATGCATTCCAGTCTACATTCCAGAGCCCTCCCTATTTCTACTGTGGGATTGAAGAAACTACACAGGCTTGCACCAGCATTTGGTGCCCTGAAAACTGCTTGCTCAAAACATCTGCCTAAGTAACAATATTGCCTTTTTAAAACATTATCACATGATTAAACAGAATTATTTAGCAATTTCTATATTTGAAACTAATATTATCAGCAGTTAATTTTGCATTAGTATTTCAATGTGTTTGTAGATCATACAAAGGCACCTGTGTTTATCACCAAGTCACCTATGTTTAAATGGAAACAAAATTCAAGACAAAATGTCAAAAAAAGGAAGACAAAAGCAGGTCCACCTTCACTTCCAAAAGATACAAAACCACAGCTACAGATATCCAGCCTGGCAATTTTAGTACATGGAGTTTGCAAGAAAGAAGAAAAAGCTTGGTCAGTCTCTGAACATATCAATACTATCAATACCTTTCTCACCCAATTTCATGCACCTGAAGTATTACCAGTCCAGCCCAGCTTAGAACACCAAAACAGCCTGGTTGGCCATGGAAGTAAAAGAGTTTGGTTATTTTATTTAATTCTTCAAAGAGATACATGCTGACAGCTCTTATTTCAAAACCAGAAAAAAAGTAATTTCTGATGCAGTGTCAGAATAGTGAGAGGGGAACATAAATGTTTTAATACGTCTTACAGGTTGTTTTCACTCACAGTAGGGTGTTTTTTTGGTTTCGTGCTGGTGGGTTGTTTTGTTTTTTGAGGTTTTTTTATTTGTTTGTATTCCTCTCCCTTCCCCCCAAAACGTATTTTCCCACCAAAAAGTACATTCCTATTTTGATTCCCTGATTTTTTAAAAAGAACCAGCAAGCATTCCCCTTGCTAAGCTGAAGATTTAAATAAAGATTTCTAAAGGATACTCCTTAGGATTCTAAAGAAATGCCAAATCAAGCCCACCAAACATTCCAGCCTCAGCTTAGGCCCATTTGAGACAGAGCTGCTGGAATCAACATGCACAGTACCAAAGAACAACACTGAAGCCAGTTTACAATCAGCACATATTTTCATGTCAGTTCAGACTCTGTATCACACCATAAAATAAAAGCAGGTTGACTGTTAAAGCATTGAAATCAAATCAAAATAGCTGGTTCAGTTCTGGATTCATGATGGACTCTGACTTTTCTGAAGTTTCTTTATGCTTCATTTCACATCAATTAAGGAAGAAAATATCCATAGGGACGTGACTTCACTTATATTTTAATTCTTGTAAGACAGTAGGAAAAGTATTTTTATAATGTAAAGTCAATAAATAAATAAAAAACACTCCAAAACCCCCACCCCCCCCAAAAACCCACAAAAAACAACAAACAAACAAACACCACCAAATAAAACAAGCAAATATTTATTTATATGGGAGTTAAACCTTACACAAAGGTATTTCGTGAAAAATTAAACTCATACTGACAATATGAGATTTTTTTTTTTGTATAAAAATGTTTACTGTGAAAAGTAGCTTTTGCTTCACTATGCAGGTTTTTGTTGTTGTTTTGTTTTTTCCTAACAGGTGCTTACAAGAGCTTAAATTCTCATTTATACTGTTTTAGTAATTCTTTGTCATAGACAGGTGCAGCTATTTTTAAGACTGAATTTGAGAAAAACATCAAAATAGAATTTTAAGACCAGGGATTGTCTTCCAATCTTATGAGTGCTATGTGAAACTTTGTGTGATGCCTTCAATAGGGAAAAAACAAATAAAACATGGAAAGGGCTGTAAAGCACTGAAAGACTTCCCAGGAAAGGTGGAGTCACCATCCCTGGAAGCATTTGAAACATGTGAATATGGCAGAGGACAGAGTTTAGTGGTGAACATGGTGGCAATTCTGGGTTGATGGTTGATAAACTTAAAGGTCTTTGAAAACCTTAACAATCCTGTGATTCTATAAAAACACCTCTGGACTATGAAAACAGAACACTTTGTTTTAGCAGCCCTACCCCTTTAAAAAAAAAAAAAAACCTGAAAAAAACACATCCAAAAACCCAAATACACAAACAAATAAACCAAGCCAACCAACCAAATAAAAAAACAAAACAAAACAAAACACCAACCAACCAAAGAAAAACACAGAAAACCCCCACCCTTGACCAAGAAACATCTCTTGTTGGAGGAGAACATGAACCTTCAACAAACACTCAGGGTTCCTCCTTCCCTATAACTTGTGTTTCCCATCTCCCCCCTGTTGCAACACCGGTTTTTTTGATTAAACGTTCATAAAAGTGATTAGATAATTCAGTCATTTTCATAGGTAAAAACAGACCATCCCTGCAAAAACAGGATTTTCTACAGGAAGACAGATAGGGATGTTACTTATTTAACATCTGCAGGTCACAGGAAATAGAGCTGGTGTAGTTATGAACAGAAATGTGTTTTCTGCTGTGCTACCTGGCATTAACTTACATGTCTGCAGACTAAGAGTATCTAAAAATCTTTGGTAACACTCCTCAGTGAGCTTCACAGTCTGAAAAATAGTCATAAACATATTTAAGGTGCAACAAAACAACAGCAACATTCACTAATTACACTTAAAGTAAGTTTTCTTTAAAATATCTTTTCTAATATTTACATGATGATGAAGTCTTTCTTTTAATTTTATGGTACGCTCACTGGCTACAGTTTTCTATCCTGTTTTAAAATGAGCACAAAGGAATAGAAATCAGAATTCCATCTAACAGCAGAAGGGCTCTTCCCTTGAAAGGGACTCTTTCTGGGTTTTCTTAGTTGTTCTTGTTTGGTTTTTTCCTAAATCAGATTATATGTAATTAAAAATGCAAAATACACCATTCACAGAGAAGTCTATTTATTTTCATCACCATTTTTACTTTTTATTTAATAGTTTTCCCAGCCATATCTGCTCTTTTATGCAACAGATAAAGTGTTTGTGTACCGAGGACCACAAAAAAATAAAAAGGCTGTTAGTGTGGCACAAAGGGCTGAACAGAGTGAAACAGGTGATTCCTGAGATTTTAGAACACAGATAAGAATCCTTTGATTTAAACTAATCTTTGCAAATGATATAGAAATTTGAATGTAGGATCAAAATTATTTTTAAAATTATCAGCAAATGCAACACCCCTGCACTCAGAACGGTATCATGCACTCACAGAATTGAAAATCACCATCATGACAGTAAACAGAATTCTATAAATCTGCTTCATAAATGTAAAATCAGAGTAAGCCTACCATAAGTTTAGGACAACTGTATAGAGAACACCACCTCTGAGAGAGTTCTCAACCCAGCAACATATATTTTATATGTGCACAGGCTGTATAATGCAAAGACAGAATTCTAATTCACAGAAAAGCAATGCAAAGGCGCTGGAAAGAATTATTTTGACTAAATGCTAAAAGCTGTTGAACCTAATGTGTGGAATTGCCATAAACTGGCACAAGTCCATAGACCTGATCACTCAGAGGGTGGCACTTACAGACCTGCAGGCATGACCTGAATACTGAACATCTGAAGAACAATTTTGACCAGTGTCAAAAAGCCACAGACCAAAACAAACAAGTAAATCAAAACTCTCAAACACTCAAGCGAAACCGAGTGATGAATTTAGTGATGAATTTTCATACTGAATGGTAAACTTCCCAACACAGTTATAGCCTGGGTTGCAGCTAAAGCGTTCATGATGATTAATTACAATTTTTGCATGAGTTCCCAGAGGGAGAGAATGAAATTAGTAGTTTACAATATTTAGAATATATCTTTGGTATTAAAAAGTACAGAGAAAAATATCTTTTTTTTTTTTTTTTCTCTTGAATAGATTGTGGCACACCAGAACACCCCTTTAGATTCCAGTTCTTCCGTGTTCTTGGATTAACCCCACAGGTTTTCAGCACTACTTATAAACATGCCCACTACTTAAATATACATGAAGTTAGAGCTTGATTTCTCTATTCTTTACTGAATCAAAATTCCCACGTACTCATATGGGATTTATAAAACTCCTGAAAGCTTCACTCAGACCCTGAAAAGTGCAATCAGTACAACCCCTGAAACACTCAACTTCAGTGGGAGTTCCGTGGCTGCAGGGTGTGCACAGTTCTGTTAGCAGAAGTCATCTCACATAACACTGTTTTCTTAAAATGAAAGAAAATAAAAGTCTGGAGGTGTGGCATTCATATTATACCACAGACAGTTTCCACTGGGAAAAGTCAGCATTAGCTTTTGCTTAACTCTGAATTTGGGTATTGTTCCCCAATAGAGAAAGTACAGGAGTACATGAATTGCTGCATTATTTATTACAGGCAGCAATGCCCAGCTGGATATAATTCATCTTAAATTCCAAGATGAATAAGACAAGATTTACAAAATTAGAATTCAGGAAACAAAAGACCAAACAGAAAGCAGCAAAACCAAAGATTCTATTGCAAAATAGAGATTCCTCATACCAGATCATTAAGACGATTAGCAAAAAACATGTTTAAATGTGCAATGTTGTCTTTGTAATTATCTATTATTGAAAAAAAAATCAAATAAATGCAAAGAATTTAAGGCTGCACTTTGTGAGAACTGGTGTAGCCTGACTTGAAGAGCTGTATGCAGTTTGGCTACCTCAATATAGGAATTTCATTATATTAAAGAACATCCAATAGAGGGCAACGAGGATGGTGAAGGTTCAAGGAGGGGAAGCTGTCTGAGGAGCAGCTGAGGGCACTTGGGTCTGTTCAGCCTGGAGGAGACTGAGGGGTGACCTCACTGCAGTTACAGCTTCCTGGTGAGGGGAACAGGATGGGCAGGCACTGAGCACCACTCTGTGGTGACAGTGACAGCACCCAAGGGAATGGCCTGAAGCTGTGTCAGGGAGGATTAGGCTGGATCAGGAAAAGCTTCTACACCCAGAGGGTGCTTGGACACTTGAACAGATTCCCCAGGGAAGTGGCCACAGCACCAAACCTGACAGAGTTCAAGCAGCATTTGGACTATGCTCTGTGGCACACGATGGGATTCTGGGGGTCTCCTGCACAGGGCCAGAAGTTGGATACCATGATCGTAGTGAGTCCCTTGTAACTCAGGACATTCTATGATTCTGAACCCTCTCAAGACTAAAAATACTTCTTTCTCCCCTGCTCATATGCTCCAGAGACACTGCTTTTTTGGTCAGAAATTAATTTTCATCCGGAAGGGTTGGTTTTGTTTTATTTTTAATCAGTCTATATCCATTTACTCATCTATCAAGCTTTCCTTTAAAGTACCTCTGCTCTTTCCATATGGTCATCCCTGGGAATCACCTTTCTAGCAATCAAAAATCTCTCAGCATTTATTTCACCAGGATTACTGCTAGACCAGTTTTAGCCCTCACCCCCTTGTAAGGCACAACTTGCCACCCTGATTATAGTGCAAAAGAGACACAAACAAAGAAAGCGTTTTTACAATTGGCCTGATGTAGATCAGCTTAAAATTCAGTACTTCACATTGCCATTAGTTAAATTAAAATAACTATTACCAAAAGGGCAGGAAAATAAAATGCTTTAAAAAAATTAGAGAACTGACTACTAAGCAAATAAATACATAAATAAATAAATAAATAAATTCACTGGAAAGCCCATGAATATAACATGTAGCTCTGAGTCCATCACATTAGCATGGGCAAGCTTCTCTGTTATGTACAATTATGAAAGCCACCGAAGAGTCAAGTAAAGAACTGGTATGACTTGACTACTTACAACACCACAATTAAAGGACTGAACATTATTTTTTTCAAACTTCTTTTTCTCGTGTGTAAGTTGTTGACACAGTGCACCAAGCAGATCAAAGTACCAGCAGATTTAAGAACAAATTCAAGCAACAAAGATCTGCCAAGATTATTAAGGAAGATCACACAGATATAACCTGACATATCCCTGAACATTGTAGGTGCACTGACAGAAGTATCACACTCTTACTGTTCTGTACTTGTTCCTTGATGACTCCCTCTTTGAGTCTCTGTTGAGGTCACTGGAGTACATCAATCTTTTTTTCTGATCCAGTAAGCACATCAGTTTATGAGTAGGTTATGTTCAAGAACTTCTTAAAAAATGTTGTATTATGATACTCCAGATAACTGGTCTCCAGTACATTTAATAAATCCTTGTTTGCTATCCTCTTCCCCATAAATAAACTTCATTAGATCTGGAGTTTATTCTGCTTTGAGTAATTAAAATCACAATGTCACAATATTAACACAATACCATTGCACTTTGATTACCAATATGTAATCCTATTGCAAGAAAAAAAATCACTGTATCATCAGTTAAAGAAACTATTCATAATAAGAGGTAAGACTACTTCTTCTATTTATATCTATCTGTATCACATCTTTATGTGTTTCTGTTTTTAAACACTTTATTATTTTAACCATGGACCTGAGTTCATGCAAGCCAAATTCAGCTGCAGTACAAAGGTCTACAAAGTTAATGGATTTGAAATTACTTGCAGCTTGACTGAATCTGGTGCAACATCTTTTAGTGGCAAGAAAATTGCTGGCAATGAGTGTTTTTAATATGAATTCATACTATGCCCCAAATGGCACTTCTTCCACAGAGGCCAGGACAGTGACTTCTTGTGTTATTTCCAATTTTGCATCATAGCTGGTATTGTTCCTTAGACCACAACTGCAATGCAAACAATCAGTTTAGTATTAGCTAATGGAAAACATCATCTTGAAAAGTTTCATTTGTATCCTTATGAGTTATTCATATGCTACAGCTCGGACTATTGCTGAATTATGAGGGTATTCATCAACCTTTGTCAGTTGTTTAGCAATACTACTCAGGTAATTAGAACATTAAATGAAAACCAGTGCAGCCTTCTAGAGTCACAATATAAATTTTGTTAGGAGGAGAAATTTAACTCAGCAAAATGAAAATGAGCCACTTGTATTTCCCTCTCATTTTTTTTTTCTTTTACTGAGAGCCACTACATCTTAAATGAACATAAATTAACATATCAAAGATCTACGCTTTTTATGGAAAGCTAGTTCTTGAAGGAACTTGTAGAGTTAAGAGGAAATTTATTTCAGTAACGATAGGCAGGACTACTAAAGAGGCTGACAAAACCTCTATAGTACTACATGCTGCTTCCCAATTTTATCTGGATGCTATCCATCCAGAAACTGGATTATTTCAGACAAGATTATGCTTGGACCATGGAAACTGGTAACAAATTATACCCTTGGTTAGTAGATCTCCAGGCTTACCAAATAGGTTTCTGAAAGACTCGTTTTCTTCATCCTATTTGCAATGATCTTATGCATCATATTAAATAGAAGGTGAAACCAAAGAACTGCATTTTTTCTTTTCTAAAAGAGGCAAGAAGCAGGGAAAATATTTCACTGCAATTTTTTAGCATTGTTCTTAAATAGGCAGAAACCGTGCAATGAATTTTAAGTTGATACACTTTACTGTCTCCTTCCTTTCCAGATTAACCTACTTGAGACAGTAAAATAAATGCTTTTAAAGAACTGGTCTCTCTCATGCAAACATAAACTTAAGTCAATGGACACTCTCATATAACTAGAATTAGTAGAATTTGGCTACAATCATAGAGTGGCTCAGACTGGAAGAGACTTTAAAGATCATCTCATTCCTGTCATGGGCAGGGACACTCCCCACTAGACCAGGTTGCTCAGAGCTCCACCCAACCTGGATTTGACCAATCCCAGGGATAGGACATCCCAAATTTCTGTGTGAATCCTGTTCTAGTGCCTCCCAAGTGACAACATTCATGGTTATTGCAATATCTAAATACTGAATATCTCATTCTGCAGTAGATCATTAGACCTGTAGTTCAGGCAATTACTCCCATGCATTCATCAATGATCCAGTCGCTAATGCACAAATGCAAAGAGAGAAATTTTCTGTTAATCATGATTCCCTACATCATAACAGCAGCATAAATGGACAGTGTTGCCTATCTCATGCTAATTCAAAAATAAAAGCTGTTTACCTCCTTCCATTTCAAAAGATGCTTTCACATACACTGCAGTGAACCCACTGGAATCAATGGATCCCTTCTAAGAATGAGCCTCTGGTTTTAGTGCTTCCATGGAGCCACTCAAATGTGGGACACTCAAACGCTTGGCAGCCTTGTGAACACGAGGATTTCTAACATGGTTGATGCCTGTGTTCTTTGTGTCTTTTCCACATAACTTTTATTAACACCTGCATGGATTTCTTTTCCAGTACGCAAGGATTTTAATATTGTAAGATGTCACCACAAATAGCTGTAACCAGATAAATTACTTTCCTTATTTTTCTTCTTTCTGTTCAATAAATTAAAAGGTAGATTCTCCCCTCATCTACAGCAAAACAAATCACAAAATATCTTCTTCCAATTAATGATATCATCAGTCAATAGATAACAAATAGTGAAAAAAACCCCAGGCATGCAATAAAAATAAGAAGCTTGGTATCCTTATTTTTGAAGACACTCCATTAAGGATGCTATGGCATAACACAAGGCCTCTGAAGAGTATCTTGCCTTCTTATGTTAACGCTTTTGTTTCTTTATATCCTTTAAAAATATACAAATCCATTCAAACACAGTTTTCAGAGGAACTGAGCTACAAAGGCAATAAAAGTATTTTGTTTAAGAATGCAGAATTATATCACTGAAGCTGGACATCCTCAAATTCTTGAAGTAACAGCAAGTAGTAGCTCTGAATGCCCTATTTAATACTAAAAATTATTCTGAGTTTTAAACTAGTTACCAAAAATTGAATATTCTAGTCAAATACCTAAACTAAGAAGCAGTTAAATACATCAAGGGGGAAACTATGACACTAAGTCAGAATTTAGGTCATGATTAATTGCTTAGGTCAAAATAAAAACTGGTTTAAGATATAAGTTAGCAATAGGCCTGGATCTAGTTTATGAGACTCCAACAGGCCTCCAGATTTTGAATATCTCAGGTTATCAGTAAGTTTTTCCTCCAGTCTGTCCTATTTCTGAATTTCAAGAGACATTGAAAATGAGACTCAAATGACCTGTAGAACTTCAGGATACACTTCATCAATTATACTGCCCTTATTTCATAAAGCAAATGTATATGCTAAAAAATGAGACAAAAACAAAACAAACAAACAAACAACAACAAAAAAACCAAACCCAACCAACCCAACCAAACCAAAATGCCCCACAAAAAAACCCAAGCAAACAAATAAAGTGTCCGGCATAAATTAACTGTTCATGCCAGATACAAACTGTTTAGAATCTAAATAGCAGCCATTATCCAGATTCCTTACCTGGAGAAGTTTATATCTTACTCTTTCAGTAATAGATTTTCAACTCACAGACACAAATTACAGTGAAGTTAAAACATGTGTTTCCCAAAATGTCATATTAACTTGACTCAATTGTACTGAAATCAAATGGTATGTGCTGAATGTAACTGTGGGATTGCTGGAGTAAATTGAAAGAAAATCAGTAAGTAAACATGAACCCCTTGTGAAAGGTCCTTCAATGAAAAGGTCAGTGAAAGGGCAAACAAATACTGCATTTGTTCTAAAAATATTTGTTGAAGAAAGTGCCCATGAAAGTCAAATAATACATAAATTAGTTTTAACAATCCAGCAGCATTTCCATATATAAAAATAATGAGTTATCTAAATAAATATGTGTTGTGCTGTAAGAGGAAAAGTCCAAATGATGCTATTCTATCTCTTAGACAAGACCTTAAAGCTCTATGTCCATGACTTAATTATTCATATTTCATTATTTAGAGCTACTGCAAATGATAGAAGTATCCCTAATTCCATTTGTATGGGAGTACATGAAATAAAGCCCTCTACATATTTTCATCTACCTATTTTTAAGACAATGTTTCAGAACTCTTTATCAAAGTTCAGGTTCATTTTCAGGCAGATATTTTCATTCTCATATTTACCTGAAGAGTAGAACATAGCCTAAAATAGAAAAAACAAACATCATTTTGTCAGATTTTTGTTTGTTTTAGAAGGGTGAAAACGAGAAGGAAAGATAACAGCTGTATTTCCATGTTAATGCAGTTGCACAAATGAACTGGCAGTAGGAAAACAGTATCTGGTTGAAGTCTCAGGATCTGCTTCACATTTCAGTGTACAATCAGAGTAAAATAGTAGTTCCACTTAATCCAGTAAGCAAAATCACTGATTTCAAAAATTCCAAATGTTATGGGTTCACTACACAAAAAGCAGGAAGAAGAAGGATTCCAGACTGGTGGTGAGAAGACACACATCTTATGTGGCATCTCCCTAGGGGATGTTCCTTATTAACAATCAGTCCCTTTTAAAGCACTTGTAAAGAGAAACTCTTCAGGAAAAACAAGAAGAAACTTTGCATCAAAGCAGTGAAAAGAAGAAACTTGAAGCTCAACCTATGCATCTCCTGCATGAGCACAAAACAGATAAAATTCTACAAGCAAGACATTTTCCACTGTGATTTCAAAAAATTGTTAACCTAAAGAAATGCGTATTATGCAGAGTGGTAAAACAAATAGAATTGTACAATTTGGGAAGATGTCCATTTCATCCACTTCAAGTCAGTGTCCCCATACAGTGGTGAAGATCAAGGAAACTTTCTTTATCACTACATATCTTAAAAGGCAGTTTTACAGAGTGCAATATGCTCTTTTCTGGTTTGTGGTATGGTGGGGAGTCTCTGTGTGTGTTTTGTTTCATTTTGTTTCAATTTTTATCAAAGCAAAGCTAATTCAAGCTGGATAAATTATCTGGACAGCTTTGAAAGGTTAAGAAAAAAAAATCCTTTTGTTTTAGCATAATAACACTGCCAGTTAAACTCCTCCCTTGTGATGAAATTAGGAGAGGGAATACTTGGCCCTGGTAGATAATTATGACATTCATAAGCTCTTAACGTACGGGGCTGGGGGAGGGGGTGGCTGTCTGCTACTTGCTCTCAAAGTGCTCTGATTTTCTGGAACAGAACAAATACAGCACAGTTCCCTCTCTCCAGTCTTAAACACCAGCACTTCTCAAAGAAAAGGCTTCAGTCATTCTCACATCCTTCAAAACAGAAATTCTGAACCAAGGACCTTCAATATTTCCAAAGCAGATGATCCAAATGTAGTTACTGACCTTTTCTTAGCCATCCAAACTATCTAAGAAGTAACAATCATTTAATATTCATGTAATAATGCTTTTCTTTAAAACAAGCCAAAAAAGTAACCATCATAAGCACCACAATCTTCATTTGATGATATAAGTGTTCCCTACCACTGCATCCCCCCCCCAAAAAAATGATATAAATCCCACGAGTTTTTTAGAATAGCCTCTTGAATGATTTGATTCACTTCAAGAAATTCTCAAGATTACTTTAAGTTGGTGTCAAAAAAAAAAGTACGATAAATCCCTCTCCTCAATAATGCTCATTAAAATCAAAAATAATAAACTCCTCCCCCAAACACCACTGTAGAAAATGCCTCTTCCCTAGCAACCTAAATGGGTTGTATTTTCCACATGCAGATAATCTCCCATCCCCATTTAACAAACCCTGCTGTGGATTGATGCTGCACATTTCTGTTATTTCTACAGTCAGTAAAAAAATTGTACTCTTCCTCTGCCAAGGCAATTCCCTTCCTTTATTAGAAAGAATAAAATGAATCTGTTTCTTTAAATTGAGGGAAGTAACTTACTATCAATATTAGGTTTATTCAGCTTTCCTCCCCTTCCTTCCATCCCTCCCTCATATATATCCTATAATTTTTAAAACTCAGCTTAATAGCATCTGTAATTTCACTCCATTATTTATCTCCTGACATTTGAGATAGTAAGATACCTAAACTATGCAATCCTCCTACGCTGCAGAAATCTCACTTCACCAAGTCGCTTTCTACCCTTCCTCCGTTGGGGGAGGCACATTCCCCATCTCTACGCGCATTATTACACCCAGGTAGATCAATGCAAATCGTGAAGGAAGCTTTCCCGTTCTCCGCCTCCTCTGCCATCCCAGGGCCGGCTGGACCGAAAAGCCTCCGGGAGTGTTCCCGAATCGGGAGACCTCCCCAGCTCGCCCAGAGGTGGCAAAAGCAGGGAAGCTTTTTCTATAAAAAAAAATGAGATGACCTGGTGGCTTTTTGCTAATAGTCGCCGAAAGAAAACGCCTGGGCGGTGCGCGGTGCTTGGAGACCTTGGCAGCTGCGGTTCTTGGTACCACAAGGCATCACGCCTGACCACCCACCCCCTGGTCCCTTCCTCAGGCGCAACAAATGTCGCTGCCCCCGCACAGGACACTGAGGGTGACACATCCAGCCCTGCCAGCCCCGCACAGGACACC
>VWYO01024647.1:31673-48460 GCA_013400275.1 Rhadina sibilatrix
AAAACTCACTTAAAATATATCTCATTTAAAACAGGGAAGAAAACAACCAGCAGTACTTACATATATTGCTGAGAAATGTACTGAAATCACACTTATCTATAATAATAATGGTTATGTTTGCAACACACTTGCTTATGCCTTTTTGATTAAATTTCTTCTGTGCAGACGTAGTTATAGTTAAATAACAAGGAATGAATTTTGAAAGAGAATTTTTACACCAACTTTAACAGAAGTAAAATTTGAACACATTTTTGAAATTGCATGAATAATTTATTTAAAATGTTTGTTTGGGAGTAGTGGCATTTGGGATACTTATTGCACAAAGAAACCTTTTCAATAGATCTACATTTAACAAGCTGAAAACTTGAGAAAATCTATCTGGAACATAGTCATTAAAATATATGAAGGCCTAACAGTTCCTGACTTTCATGGAAGCAGACATCACCTTCTCAGAGCCTGAGAAATCATAAAGATCTCTTTCTGCTGAAGTAGTTGTAAATTATGTCCTCAAAGACAGATTTTCCAGGTGATTCAATTCCTATTCTCAGGCACACATGATGACCATGCATGTATTTAGGCTCTTAAACTTGGACAATTCCACAGTGGTAGTTATGCCCCAGAACAGCTGGAAGCACAGTAAATGATATCAATTCTCAGATATAATTTCAGGTCATCCATCCAGCAGTTTCTTTAAACCCAGCATTTAACAATATTTTCAAAATTATCTCTCTCTTACAGCTTTATGAGTAAAGGCCTCTGAGTTCTAGATACATTCTTTGAAAACAGAAAGAACATTTTAAAAATCTCACATTTGCCAAGGACAAAGCACGATGCCACAGAATATTTACATTACTGCAGAAAAAACAAGAATATCAGGGAAAACAAGCTAAGAGATCCTTTTTCTGCAACAACTGTGCCAATAACACTGGTGAAATCATCAGTTATGTTTTTGACAAGCAAGAGAAATCAGTGTACTGAATGTAGTGCTGTGCTGACTTGTACTTCATAGGAGAAAGAAAGGGTGGAGGGTTGGGAAGGATCAATATTTTTTAGAAGGAGAGTGATAAAGGAAAATATTACTAAAGGGACTAATAAAAATACTATTTTTCTTTTCGTGAGGATTTTCTCTTTGTTTCTTTCATTGAGGAATTCAGCAGAACATAACCAAAACTGATTTAGGACTGGATTGCTCCCTCTGCTCACAGAATTACAGCGGATCAAGATGTATTAAGGAGGTTTGGAAACACAGAGTAGCATTGAGTGCATTGTCCACTGTGGACCCAGGGTACTTACTGAAGTAAAAATGATGTTTTGTCTTGGGAATATCCGTGTTGGTGGAAAAGATGATAAATGAGACACATTTGGAACACTGGGTTCCCCAGCACAAAAGAAAGAGAGAGAGGCTGGAGTAAGTCCAGCACAGGACAACAAGAGTAATTAAGGCCTTGGAGCATCTGATATAAAAGGGGAGGTTGAGAATACTGAGGATTCAGCCTGGAAAGAGAATGTTCAGGGGAGATTTTATATGTAAAAATGTGTGTAAAAATATGGGATGGAGGACAGGAAAGATGATGAAGCCAGAATCTTCCCAGGACCGTTCAGTAACAGGGCAAAAGACAAAAAGAATTCTTTAAATCTTTCCATAGCATTTTCCTTTCTCTCAGCATCCTGGTTGCCTCAAGAACTTTTCTTCCTGTTGAATGACTTCCATGATGCCAGAGATAGCAGCCAGAGGAGCTGTTAAGAGGTGTTCTGGTTTTTCATTTACGTTAATTGCCGACTAAATTTCTACTTGAAAACATTTAAGCAAGGGAAACATGAAAGTATTGCTTCTCTTTTTTCTTTCTAGTAGCATCCTTGTGAAATTTCAAACAGTCATAAGAAATGATCAGTACGAACTCCTGAATTGCATTTTTTATGCATGGTGAATTTAAATAATAATAGTAATTATTAATAAGCTCCAGGAAAACTTGAAATTATTTAAAAAAAAAAAGAGAAAAGGACTGGAGGACTGGTAAAGAAGAACAAATTACTCTTTGATTTAGGCAAATCATGCTATGTATTTGACGTGTCATTTAAAAGAATTGACCCTCAACTCAGACTGTCTATGGCTTCAGTAGTAAAATGAGTTTGTGAGAGCCTTGTGGAAAATTATGAAATATCAGAACCTCTATCCAATAAATTTTGTTTGCTCTTGTGAGATGTCTGTAACAAAAGCTGTGGTTAAGCTCACTTTTAAGGGTGGGGTCATCAACCTTATCATTCTTCCTGTTTCTCTCTCTCTTTTTTTTNTTTGTTGGCTACTACTTTTTTTTTTTTTTTTTTTTTTTCTTTCTTTTTTTTTTTTTTTTTTTTTTTTTTTTTTTTTTTTTTTTTTTTTTGCTAAAATTTGCTGGCTTTTCTCTTGGTATTTTCCCTAATAGTCCCTATTCAGTTGTCTTAACACCCTTAGATACCCCTAAAAATATAATTTATCTACTATATATGATTGCGGACTATGTTTGCTCTTTATTTTTATAGTACTGTAGGTTGTATTTTGGCCAGACTTTCACATTAGCTGGGTACTCAAACGATTTTTTTGCCTCATGTTATCATCCACCGTGCTAACATGGGTACTGAACTGGGGTATGCTCTTTTAACAATCTTTCTGATGGCCAGAGGATGCAAGAAGTTTGTGCTTATTCTCCGTTACAAGAGCGGACAGGCAGCTCGAGGAACTGGCACGTGTAGACCTTTAGCACCAGAAAAGACAAAAAAGGGTTCTAGAAAACTTAACTGGCCACAATGTTAACATGTTTCAGGGTGTTTCAATAAAAATTTCAACTTTATTTGCCAAAGTCTTGTTAATATCACATATGACTTCAAGCCAAACCTTCTGTTTCTCACACGACATTTATTTGTATTGTCTCAAAAATTACAAACCTGACAGTAATATATGGTACAGGGACACTGAACCCTTCCTGAATATTTTGTTACTCTTCCTTTCAGCATTTCTACTTGGGACTACTTGAATCATAGAATCAAAGAATGGCTGGGGTTGGAAGGGAATGGTAAAAATCCTCTCATTTCCACACTCATGTCATGGACAGGGACACCACCCATTGGACCAGGTTGCTCAGAGCTCCATGCAATCTGTGCTGGGACACTTCCAAAAATGGGACATACACAGCTTCTCTGGAAAATCTCTTCCAGTGTCTCACCACCCTTACAGGTATTTTTTCTTTTTAAATGTCTAGTCAAAGTCTACTCTATTTAATTTTGAAGCTATTTCCCCTTGTTTTGTCACTACTTGATGGCATTATTTTGGATCAGTATTTTGATTGTTGTCTAAACAGAATTTGAAAATACAGATCTGGATTTTTCTTTCTGTGATCAAATAAAACCTCCTGTAGTTCTTCAGTGTGATTTTGTACATTTTTCCTATTCTTAGTGATTAAGAGTTGTACAGTTAAAAGGATGCCTTTCCCTAGATAACCCTTTCTCTGAAAGTTAACAGAGCAGTCATTTTGTAAGGGTTCCTCAATTCTTAAGACTCTTTTGAAGACAAAGAGAAAGAAATCCAAGCAGATCCTCTCCTTTTTTTATCTTTTTATTTTAGTGTTGAAAATAATTTATGTAGTCAGTTGAAGTGTGAAGCTGTACATCTATAGTTTTATAGCTATATACCATCTTAAACACCAGAATGACAGAATATCAGCATTTGAAAAGAGAAAAAAACCCTAGTAATCTAGAAAAACAGAGTACTTTCACAAAGATATGAAAGAGTCAAGGTGTTTAGCAAATGAAGGTTTTATATATGTTCAGGACAGCTGCTATACTTTCACTTAAGGGACTACAATTCAATTAAAGCAAGTATTTCATTTTCCTGTGTGTTCTACCAGTCATACACTGAGAGGCCAATGACTCTTCAATGACTGAGTATAAATACTCACTGTCTTGGTGTTTGAAAAGCCTCTGCCACGAGAGGAGATTCACTTCTCCTTGAAGATTAACAGATGGATATGCACGTTCATACTTAAGAAGGAGATATCCTTGAACATCTAACCAAGGAAATGAGTTTTGCATTTGATTCTAATTGTTGTTGACTGTTTTATGAGTTTTGGTCCTGGAATGCAGAGTGCCATAGTCTAGATCTTGTTCATCAGATAATTCCCTTTGCTGTTTTCTTGGCTGTTTCTATGTTGGACAATGGCATTGGGATTTGCTTGAAATGCAGTTGCAGATACTGGAAGTCATAAACCAGGTAGTTTGCAAGGGAATTCTGGAGGTCGTGTTGTCTTCCCTTTTCTACTTAAAAAGGGATAATTTTGAAGTCAAATTAGGTTACTCGGAACTTTGTGAAGGCTACAGAAAGCCTGCCATATTCCTGAGAAACAAATACAAGAAAGTGGTTCAATGAATTTTATTCAGTATAGAAAAAGTAACAGCTGCTGTGCACTGCATTAGGTGGAAGCATTTTGAAGGTTTTGTTGTTTCTTTTTTCCTAATTCTTTCAAAAATTATTGAATTTAGATACATCTAAAATAGTGTTTGATGTAGGACCATTGGAATTTTTACAGCAGAACAGAAAAATTTTCCCTTTAATTCTTCTATTTGTGAACCAAGGTCCAACTAAATGAATGGTTCAAAAAAGCCCCCAAACCAGCAGTAGGTAATCTGACAGACATCTAATATTTAAAAAAAAAAATAAGCTGATAAATGCAGATTTTTTTGTTTACACAAAAGATTTATTAATTTAAGAAATCTTCTTAAATTTTCATCTTTAGCAAAACTTTATGCCAACTAGTTTTAGAAAATTGTGCAAGAAACAATTATCTGTATCATTCATTATTCTACAATATTCAAAAGTTATCATAGTGTCCTTTATATTGACTTCCTTCAAAATGTGTGTATTACACAATACCACGACAGTGTCCATAAGTATCTGCAGCTGTAAACTGGTTTATGAAAAATTAAAGGTATGTTGATTGATAAAATAGTCCTATCTAAAAGAGCATTATGTTAAGCAGTAATTAGCTAATTATGAAGTAAGGATTACTTAGAGGTTACCTAGGGGAGCAATAGTTTAAAAAACAGAATGACCAAGCACTCCAGAGTTCTGGTCAAAGAAGAAACGTCATTCTTTTGTCTCATTGAGTGCTAGAACACAGCATTCTCCTCAGTTTCAAATATCATAAGGTGAAATAATATGTTATAGTCTGCTTCTGCTTTCATATACTGCACAAGAAGGACACTGGACACTATTTCTGATGAAAAACAAAGAAAAAAGAAATTCACAGGACATCAGTGCAGTAACACCCACATTCATATCCAAAGAGAGGAATTCTTGAGATCAAAAAATATCTTGACAGTAGCTTCAACTGGATGAAATTTGACATATTTGAGGTAATGGTATATCATTATAAGTCTATTTATTCTTCTCCCATAGTTTTAAGTCTTAAACTTCATGTCTGTCTTCATCTGTAAATTTCTGATTCTTGCTGCCATTTTAAAACTACTATTTTATTTGTGTCTCATAAAAGTATTTCATAGTGTCTGAAAAAAATATACTTTTTTCATAATCAGTCTTTGGTACCTTTATGAATGAGTTCTTTAATGATATGAATATCTACTATCACAGCAAATTGCTTTTTTCAACTATACTACCAGAGTCTATTTTTTTTATTCAAAATGCAACTAAGTCTAAGTTTTTTTTTTTTTTTATTCTTTAAAGGAAAAAATATTTTTGGTAGCTGAAATAATTAAATTGAAGAGGAGGAAAGTAAAACAATCAGCAAATGTTATACTTGTGATTAGCTTTGCCCAAAACATTGACTTAAGAATGATGCTTCACTGTAAAAGACATAAAATTGAAATAACAACAGTTCATTTCAATTAGAAATATCCAATAGAAGCTTTACAGCTGTAAAAAAATTATAATATACACACATTGGCCAAAAAAATTTCATACTGGCCTATGGAAAAACTGGAATCAACCCTAAATGCTTGTGTCTGACTTGTCAAATGATCCAATAATCTACTGAGATTTGTGCAAATGGGTGCTTATCTAAGTTCATAGATTATAAATTAATGCAAAGTTAAAAAAAAAAAAAGTTTGATTTAAAATAGATACGTATTTATGCAATTAGCAAGTTTAGGAGAATTCTGTTTGCCTGTTGTGTTCTGTAATTTGTCCCTTACTACCTTTCTACTGAGGAATACTCCAATAAAAGTAGTTATTTTTTTGCTCCAGCATCCAGCCTAGAGATTGTGGTTAAATTTGCAAGCATAGTTTTATTCTCTGAAGGGAAAGAAACAAGAAGAAAACATAAAATTGCCCATTAAAACCAAATTCCTCTGTTTGTGCCTGGCCTGCTCATCAGGAACTGCATGCCCTTTAATTGAAGTTAACTACCCATGCCAGCACATATGTGAGTAACTCTACTGCTCTGCTATATTCCTCTAATCCAGGAGAGTAATGAAACATAAAACAATAAATTTAATCAAATCCCAGATTAGTGAGGGTGAGAAGAAAAAGAAACTGCTGCAAGGTGTTTGGTATTAAATGTCCAAATAAGAAAAAAAGACCTCTGACTGCTGGGGTTGTTTCCAGGAAGGTTCCCTGGTCAATCACTGCAATGTTGTTTTCCGTCACAAATGTTTTTGCGCCTTGTTTCATGGACACTTTGGGTATCAGTTATAAGAAAAATCTGTTGAATTCCCTGAACTATGTGCTGAATGTTTATTTCTTACAATTATCTTAGGCTTTAAAACACAAAAAAAAAGCAGATGGTTGCCAAAGGTTTGAAAATATTAAAAATAGCAAAGTGCTCACTGACAGAAAGAGAAACTGCACTTCATGAAGATCATGTTTATTTTATTTTATTTTATTTTATTTTATTTTATTTTATTTTATTTTATTTTATTTTATTTTAATTTCTTTTTGGCAGTGGAAAACCTGAATGGAAGCTGGTGTCAGAAAAACTGGATAGAGTAGTGGGGGGAAGAGAAGACAATGCATTTAGATACTCTTTTGTGTCTATCTGTTGCAGAACAGAATGATTCATTCTGAGTACATGTTGTAATAGAAGAATTTCCTTCACACTGCCTTAATTCTCAAAAGGAAGAACATAAACCAAGTATTTTTGCTGAGACTGGTGTACCCTCACTAAACAATCTTGATCAAAGATGCACATAGATTAGGGATTAGGCTCTCCCTTTTATTTTTTTCTTTAAGTAGGAAAGATAGTCATAACAGGAGAGACACTGGTGTAAACTAACTGGAACAAAATTATAGTAATGTGTCTGTACCTTTGAATCTACCAGATTTTAAGATCCATATGTTGGTTTTCTTATCTTGTGTTGGAGCCCTGATTTCCAGCATGCATCCTCAAAGAGACACAGTGGAAAAAAAAAAAAAAAAAACAAACCAAAAAAAACAACAACAAAACATTCCTAATTCCTAATTCAAGAATGGGAAAACATCAAGATGAGTGGCCTTGGGGAAAGCCTGCCCTGGTCTCGCAGGGAATTTGATGGCATGAGATTCTTGCTCAAGAAACAAACTCAGGCACAATAAGAGAACTTGAACTATTTTCTACAGCAAAGATCACAATCGGATTTATGCTTAGTGTATAAAGTTTATTCTCACACTAAAACTTAGCTGTGGATTACATGGGTTAGCTGGGTTTTGATTTATGTTGTCCTTGAAAAGTTGTTAATAGGTTTAGTGAACAAGGGGAATACTCCAGTATATGGAAGTATTGACTCTTTCAGAATGGACATGATTAAAGATTGGTAAGTCCTTTTATCTTTTACAGTTCATATTTCTTTTTCTATTCCATAGGATCTTGTATTTTTCTTTGGTTTTATAGCAGATACTCTTTATTACAATTTACCTTTCAAGCTTAGGGGAATATAGCAAGCTAATATAGATGGGACTATGAGGACTAAGCCTTGCAACCTCTGTTTCCCCCCTTCTTTTTGCAGACTTCACATTCAATTTTTAATGTATTTGCACATGTTTAAGCCTGTGCTATATAAGTATACACCAATAAAATGTATTACCTGTGTGCAACTCACATCCTCTGTATATATTTACAGCTGGGGTACCACAATCCAGCATTGAGGACCTCAGATCCTGTTACTTCAGCTGAATCCAACTATTCAGTTAGTAGTTAGAAATGATTATTCAGTCAGATACACCACTAAAATTAGGTATCTCTTCACAAGAGCATTTGCTTCTCCTTTCCTTGTCATCTTTTCAAAAGGTCTTTGTCTGGAAATGAAAGAGCTGAGTTACATTTTGCTGCTCTGATTCATCCTGAGGTAAAGTTACACTTATGTGGGTTTTGATTAGACTCTTAATCCATAGGGATGACAAAAATCAAGCCTCTATGATATATGGTATAAACACCTTGTGTCAGGGCTTGTTCCTTTGGCCTTTTATGTCATAATGTGCCACAGTGTGGATTTAGCTGGGAGAACTCACGCAAACATTAACAGATTTTTTTTTTTTTTGTCTTTCCTTCATACTTGCTTATCTAAAGGACATGTTTTAATATTAAAATTTTGAGAGAGCAGTATTTATTACAAAAAATGAAGGGTATTTTTCTCAAGCAAATAAAAATTAATTATATAACTGAGAAGAGCAGTTAAGATTTGTAAATGCAGTGCTTCATATTTGCTCCTTTTATTGTTTCTGATGTGGAGACAGGCACTGCTTCCATTACATCAGGGGAGTTTGGTTCTCCAAAGGCATCACTGAATTGGCAGGAAATAGAATGGTGCTTCATAATTGGGTAGAACTGGCATTTGTGAATGCATGCAGAGATCTGAAAGATCTTACATATTGGCTAAATCTCCATTGGTCTATAAATGATAATAAAAAGAGCATAGTATTGATTCAAATTTGCTGTAGATACTTATAGAGTCTTTGCTGTAAGACACCTTTGGGCACAAAAGTCAGGTCAGGTGCACTGCACTTGCACTGCTTTTATGACTTGTCCTCCACTCATTCAGGTGGTTTCTCCTATAATAATTCTTATAACAAGCAACTCAAATCACATCTTACGACATTTTAAAGGTATCTCCATTACAATCTATGCCTCTGCCTCTTTGGAGTTGGGCTACAGTGTTTAACATTGCAATGCACTCCTCCCCTTGCTCCCAGCCTGGCTAGCAGCAAGGGGCTCCCACATACGTGTAACTTCCATAACATGCAACTCAAAACCTGTATTGCAACAATTTAAAGGCATTTTCTTTACCATCTCCACCTCTGTCCCCTTAGGACCAGGCCATAGGCTTCAACACTGGAATGGACTCCTCCCTTTTCCCCCACTTCATCTTGGACTTAGGGATGCACTTACTCCAAGTGGAGCCTTTCTACGAGCCAGTCTCTCCAGAGCTGTGCTGCTCTGCAGAGCTGTAACTGGCACAGACACTGGGAGATACACCCACTTTATTGTGTTCCTATTCACAGCCACAGATGTTCCAGGGTGTCCAGTTCATTCGCAGGTCACTGTGCTCTTGACTCGAGCTCACGCTGGAGTTCCAGCCTGCCCAGTGCAGCAGCACAGCAGCAGTTGTGATGCCCTGGCCACGTGCCAGCCAGATGCATGGCCACTGCTGCTACCAAAATGTTCCCAGAGTGAAATAAGAAGCAGCAGAGCACTACAGCAAGCAGCAAAATAAGAGCAGAGCCGCTAATGAGCACTAGACTGGAATGTACGACAAGGTGAGCAAGCCCCGTGGCAGGCACAGGAGCCTGTCAATTAAAACCTGAGCAGCAATGACAGCTCTGCATTTGATCTGGCACATTTCAATCAAATCTGTTGTTATCTCGAAATCTTTGAGCTCTGTGCTGCATGCCAAAAAAGGGCTGTCTTTAACCCCAGCCAGCAACTACACCCCACGCAGTCACCTGTACATTTTCGTCCGGTGGGATGACAGGGCAGAATCTGTACAGCAGAAGTGAGAAAACTCGTGGCTTAAGAAGAAGGTGGTTTAGTAGGGAAAGGAAAAGTCATGCCTACAAGCAAAGCAAAACAAGGAATTCATTCCCCACTTCCCAAGGGCAAGCAGGTGTTCAGTCATCCCTAGGAGAGTATGCTCCTATCATACCTAAAGGTGACTTGGGAAAACAAATGTCATCTCTCCATTCTTCCTCCATTTTCCCTAACTTTATATGCTGATTGGGACACCATATGGTCTGGGATATCTCACTGGTGACTAGGGTCATCTGTCCTGGTTATGTCTCCTCTCAACTTCTAGTGTGCTCCTAGCCTTGACACTGTGCAAACGCTGCTCAACTGTAGCTTAACAACCCTGTGCCAACAGTTTTGAGCACAATCCAATTAATGAAAGCTAATTTGGAAAAAAAAATCCCTATCCCCATCCAAACAGGTGCGAATACATAGCATAAGAGACACAAAATTGCATTACACAACACTGAACATAGCCATTAAAATTTTTGAAACCAAAAGACTATATTTTATATACTAACTATATGTTACTGCAAATCTGAAACATACATATCAGTGTAAGGTTGTTAATTTAATTAATGTTTTAGGAAGGTGGTCTCTACTCAGAAACTTTTATATTACCAATATCATCCAAACAAGCATTTTAAGGGGTTAATTAATAAGAAGAAAGTAAATCTGGCAGTACTGCATATGCCTACAATACAGCCTTGAAATGTAATTGTCATCACAAAATTAGAAATTCTAATGTAACAAACATGCACAGAAGGGAATGCTATATCAATAATTATTTCTCAATTTTGAGGTTTTAGTTTATGAAAAAAATATATAAACACAACATATACTCAGAAGACTATCTTGTATTAGATGTGCTATTATACTGAGTATGAGGAAGGTCACAATATGAAGAGCTTGAAAGAGTTTCTATGTAAGTGTTCTCCTTCTTTTTGATAGGTTTGCAAGGTTAAATGGTAAAACATTTATTAGGGACTACCACATTTATAGAGACTACTATCAGTGAATGAAGAGAAAATAATAATTACATTCAAACCTTCTTTGTAGGAGAAGCATGTTGTGATAAACAGACTATTAAAAATACCAAGAAATCAACTCCCCCCCCCACAAACCCCAGGGAGAAAAATTACATTTCTTACAGCTTGACTAAGACTTCATAATTATCTCCAAATAGTGAGTTGGCTTGCTCCAGTGCCTCAGTTTCCTTTAATATAAAAATTACAGGCATTACTTAGAATATATTGAGAGCTGTTGTAGAAAAAGTTAATTGAAACTTAGAGCTAGCAGCTTAAAGATTAATAATAGCCAGAGCAGACAAAGCCAGCAGCTTAAACATCAATAGCTAGAGAAGGCAGAGCTTGTAGATTGTGGTATATGAACTGTAACAGCAGTATTCCAACATGCTGAATAACTAACTAGAGAAGCTGACCTGAGGGGATGTGATATTGTATAAGGAGACAACCACTTAGCAACTGCTTAGTAACCAAACAGGAAACAAATTATAAGGAAAAAAAAAAAAAAAAAAACAACAAACCACAACCCAACAAAAACAAACAGATAAAACAAGGGGATCTTGGACCTTACTATTGTTATTGGTACAAATTTTTACATTTGGAGTGGGGAACTCAAATTGTGGGGATGTAATTGCCCAGGGAATTTTTTTTGTGTGTGTGTGGGGTCCCTCTGTGGAAGCACCTAGCTCGAGCTGTAGTGCTATTAATAAAAAGTACTTTCCTAAAGGAATCTGCGTTTTGGCTTGTGCAGAAATGTGGAGACAAACCCTATCCAAGTAGCTGGCATGTGCAATTTCCATAACAGAGCTTAACTCATTACCTATTATAAAGCATATAGGTCTTCACATAAAAGGTAGTACTGAAATGGAAGGGTACCATTTTAATATAAAAAGAATAAAGTGTGAAACATAAAACACAAAATGCTTCAAGCACAGAAAAGGATGGGGCATTTATAGAATGAGGCCAAAGGAATGAAAAAACAATTTTAGGGAAATGTGAAGCCAAGAATGAAGTATTATTGCTGCAAAAATATTAAGGAGGAAAGTAGTCTCTAGTAGTGTACAACCCTTTAAGAGACATTAGGGATAATTTTTTGGTAGAGGTGCCTGTCACCACAGGCTATTTACATGAACTGTTCCCTGATAAGGAGGGAGGAAAGGAGGAAAAAAGGCTGAAGAGAGAACTAACACCAGAGAAATACTTACACCAAATCAGAACAAGAGCAAAAGCCTGAAGGAACACAGAAACTACATGAGGAAAAGAACAGAACAATTTGAAAAAAGGAAGCATCTACAAAAGACACTAAAATCAACAGGACCCAGTAGAGAACAGGAGAAACCCAATGCTCAAGGTGAGAATCTTCCTAATATGAAGTAATCACTAGAAGAGCCTCAAATAACACACATCCAAGTCTGCAATCATATAAGGAAAGCAGGATAATGCTGAGTAGAGACAGGAACACGGAAGGATGAACAACAGAATTGTTTAAAGCTTATCAGGATGGCTTCATGAAATACCTTGGTGACAAACAGAATAGTTATATATGAGCAAGTGATACGTAGGATTTGTCAGAGAAACTTTGGACAGAATGTACAGCCATCAAAGAAACATTATAAAATCTCTCTTGTTACTTGACCACCCAAAGATGACTTTTATCAAGGCCATCTGCTACTGCAGGATATATATGCAGATTAGGAAGATAAAGAGCTATCTGGAGGAATAAAGAAAAATAACGTGAGAAGAAACAAGCAAAAATGGATGTATGTGTCACATGAGTTACTGCAAACACCACTATAGGGTCCTGCTGTTTTCACTGTGCTTGGCAAGAAGAGAAGGATGTTCTATTTAGTCACAAAATATTAAAAGGAAGCAAAATGAATAGTGGCGGAAGACAGGAATTAAAAAAGCTTACAAAGCAGTTATACTTAAAATAGCCTGAATAGTTAAACAACTTAAATGCAATTAAAATGCACTTTTCAAAATCCCAGAGCTAGTCAGAAAATGCTATTAAAATATAGTTCACCAACAAACATGGAAAATAAGTATCAGAATAAAATCTTAAATCCAAATTAAAAAAAAAAATAATCTTCTTTGAGTTTTATGGTAGTTTGGGTATTATACTCTTTTTAGCAGTGAGGACAAAGTAATTTCATGCATGATCAAAAGATTAAATCAGAATGTGTAAATAGTAAAAGAAACTATTATATAAAGATAATTTCTTTCAGGACAAGAAAAGTTATCTACTGGAAAATTCATGAGCAAATAATGTAACTTTTATAATAAAGGTTGCATTTTAGTCCAAAACACTGGACATTTTGGTAATTCTATTTGGTAATTGAAGTTCAAGTTGCAGCTTCCTGGTGTTTTTCAAAGGTAGAAAGTAAGCCTTCCCTCGATCTGTGATAACAAGTGATTATGGCAAAGTTATATTTAGTCTTATAGGTGGAGAGAAAAAATTAAGAGCTTGAGAATCTATTCATTTGAAAGTATTTTCCCCTTATCTTCAATGATGTGGTATTGGAGATATTTCCCTAATTAGAATATTTGTATTTTGCAAATATTGCTTAGGTGTAAAAGTGTGCTCCAACATGTCATAAGGTTCAACTGCAGTCATATAAAAGGGGAATATTTTTTTTTTTTTTTTTTTTTTTTTTTGTCTTTCTCCTCTATTTTTGGAATCAGACATAATTTTGTCAAGTTCAAACTGTTCAATAAAGGAATTATTTTCTTCCAGAAACACATGTAAATTGGATATATATCCAATTCTGTGGCACACTTGGGTGTTAGTCCTGATTTTGTTTTACTTTAGTTTTTGTTTTAATTTCTGCTTTAATAAGAGACTCTCAGAACGACTTTCTGTCATAACATCATTATAGAAAAAAAAATAATGGGTCCTGACCTCTTTCTGCTACTACTTTTGAAATATTTCAAATAAAACAGGTTAGTGGAGAACTAGAATGAAAATGTCAATTACTTGTGAAGCCACATTGCTGAAGCCTTATAAAAACATGGCTAAGACTTAGAGTCCAAGGTAGCTTGAACTAGTATAAAAAAGTAAATTACTGTTTGTTTTTTGGTTTTGTGTAAGAGCTAACACCCGAAGCAGCTTTTTACACCATATCCAAGCAAACCATACTTTAAACAAATTCATTAAAATTCTTTGTGCTCTTAATAGAGGGAGCCAGTTGCAACCCGACATGTCTGGGGGCATGTTGGGTTGCAGCCTAGAGATGCATGCTCTGAGACAGCTCAACCCAGCTCTGACAGAGCATGCATCCTGCAGGCTTGGGACTGTGGGAGTGCCTTGGATGGAGTGAAGCACTTCACTGGTAGGAGACAAGCAGCAATATGTTTATTGATATAAAAGGGAAATTTAACAAAGTTGATGGTCAATGTGACAGGGCTTTAACAGGTTCTGATGATAAGGTAAGCTTTATTTGCTGCAGAGAAGACAAGGGCAGACAAAACTGTAAGGGAGACTCCTTTTGAGTCACAAGGTGTATTCTAATCTCCTCAGGAGGGTAGTTGCAGCTGGATCCAGATTTACTCCTGAATTTGATCAATGGCTTATATCTAAAGGACTAAATGTGCACAATCAACCCGTTACATTACTTAGCTAAGATTTCAAAGTTCAGTGTGCTCATTCCCAATTCACTTACTGGGTGTCTGATTAGATAAGGAATCTCTAAACCTTCAACAACCTTTGAGCAGCAACCTTTTGAGGTGTCCCTACTCCAGGGTAGATTCTGCTGCGTATCCCATGCAGGATAGCTGAGTGGGCTCTCCACTGTTTATGGGGTGAGGAAATGGGCTCATGGTCATACCTGCATCCTGACTACAGCTGTCAGTGTCTCCCAAACACGACTTGAGTCAGACCTTCACCAGCACTGGGATTAGGTGTGCATATGGCTCGAATCAGCCCCTGGCTATTGTGTTGTTATCTGTCTCCCCTGAATCCATAGGTACAACGGCAAGAAAGGGACTCAACTGAATGAGGCAGTCTCCTGGTGACAAAGGACATGGAGAAGGCTGTGCCATTCAATCACTTCTTCATGAATCCCAGGCCTTGATACTCACGGAAAAGTCTGGCACAAGGACTGCTTACTTTCGTGGAGGTGGATGAAATTAGGGACCATTTAAACTGATTGAACATACCCAAGTCTCTCAAAGCTACTGGGATGTCAGCACAAGTGCTGAAGGCAATGACACAGAGGCCACTCACAGTTATCTGTGGAAGACTATGGCAATCCAGATAAGTTGATGAAAACCAGAAGAAAGAAAATATGACCTCCATCATCAAGGACAGGGGCAGGGAACTGCAGGCAAATCAACCTTACCTCAGTCCTCAGGAAGGGGATGTAGCAAATAATTCTGATAACCATTTGTAAACACACAAAGGACCAGAAGGTGACTGGGAGTAGTCAGACTGGATTTATGGAGGGAAAATCATCCATGAAGAACCTGATAGGTTTCTATAATGAGATGACTGGTTTGGTGCATAAGGGTGGAGAAGCAAATGTTATTTATCTTCACCTTGGTAAGGCTTTTGATATTGTCCTCCCTAATACCCTCACAGACAAGCTGATGAAGCATGGGCTAGAGAAGTGGACAGGAAGGTGGATTGAAAATTGCCTGTGAAAGGTAGCTCAAAGAGAAGGTGATAAGTGATCCCTAGTAAAGCACCCAAGCAGTTTATACTGGGCTCAATCCTGTTTAACACCTTCCTTACCCAGGATGATGGGAAGGAGTGCTGATGTACTCAGGTTTTCAGATCATATAAAACTGGGAAGAGTGGTAGGTACAACAAAGGGTTGTATTGTAATTCAGAGGGATTTTGACAGGCTGGAGAAAGGGTCTGATGGGAGCAGCTGGGTCTCCAGAATAATTCTTGACTCCATTCTGATGTAATCACAGCCTGACTGGACACGATCCTAGGCAACTTGCTCTGGCTGGCCCTGCTCTGAACATGGGGTTGAAGCTGTCTTCCTGCCTCACCATTCTGTGATTCTCTGTTTAAAATGTTCAATACTTACAGACATTGTGAAGCCTTTGAAGTTTTAAAATAAATAGATGTATGATATTCAATATCAAGAAGTATGTTACTTTACACAGTTAGAGTGAATATAAATTTCCTTAAAAGCATATTGGGAAATAAAATAATAAATTAACTCTCAAAGATAAATCTTGTAGATTAAATTGAAAGATTAAGAAATATTCAAAATATTTATACAATAAAAGTACTGATTTGGATAGTTTTAAAAGATAAAATCACCTTTAATCAGTATTAAGTATCAAGAGAAGATGAACAGTAAATAAGCAAGCAAACTAAAATACAAGTTATAAACTAATATCTAAAATACAGTCAGCTGCAGGAAACAGACTTTCCCACAAACAAACCATCTGGATTTCAATTCTCATCATATTTTAACCTAAATTAAAGGTGTCTTGAAGGTAGCATAAATGGTAAAGAAAATGGTATGGGCTTCTTAAAGCACCCCATTTATTCTCTGTCTCTTTCAACACTGAGAAGGCTATGGGAGGATATGAGCAGATATTTCTTTCTAAGGATCTAAAGGTAGGAATTTTCTGTGTAATAATGTCTTTCTAAATCCATCTCAGACTTCAGTTACAATTCTCTCTCTAGGAAGGAACTTTGCTTGCTATCTATTTGCTATTCTTAGGGAAATGATCTGCTCAGTTCTGTAGATTATGATATACTGTGTTGCATTTTGAAGTACTGTGCTGACATCTAACTTAAAAACCTAACTTTTTTTTTTTTTTTTTTTTTTTTTTTTTTTTT
>VWYO01024647.1:48521-68400 GCA_013400275.1 Rhadina sibilatrix
ATACCTCTCCTAAAGCAAAACCTTCCCAAATTTCATAAACAGGAAAAAAAAAATCTTCTTTTCGAAACCTGATTTTTTCCTGTTAATTTTCATCTGATTTCAATAAATACAGAAAAAAAATGGTTGAACAAAACATATAAAAGTAGATTTTACTTAAGTAGTCTGTTAATTTTCTATTATCAGTAGACTGTTTAATTTGTCAGAGAGTACATAAGTATTTTGAGAAGGTAATATTTACAGGTTTAATTAATTTAAAATTATATAATTAGCCACATTATCACAGTTAACAGAATCACAGAAATTACTGAGGAAGAAAGCCTATTAGATTATTTTCCTAGTCTGCTTGCCAAAGCAGGAGTACTTCCTAGGCTATTGCTCACAACACTTGATTTTTAATGGAGTTTAAAATACATTGTAAAAGGTGAACATATTTCAACCTCCCATGAAACTAATGAGTGGAGTTTCATAATACTACATCTGCATGAGCCTTTCAGATGTAAGGCCCTGACTTTGCAAATGTTATGCACTGAGTCAGTTTTTATGTACCAAGTCATTCACTAATATCAGCTGGTGACAATCTGTGCCCACTGGATTAAGTGCTGCACGAAGCATTTAAGAAACATTCTTCCCAGCTTTTCTGGGGAGCCTTATTTACAGTTTAAACATTCAAATGCAGTTTTGGTAATAAAATGCAGTAAATGATAATATGTTCACGATCTGAGCAAGGCCAGTTTTCAGTCTGTCATGAGGGAAAAAAGAAAGGAAATGAAATAAGAAAAAAATGACTCAAATTCTGTAATGAAATTTCATTAAGTAAATGGTAGAGATGATGGGCATCTAAGGAGGTTGTTTGTTTGTTTGGTTTTTTGTTTTGTCTTGAAATAGCCATCAGATGCTTTAACTGCTGTGTTTAGCCTCTTACTTGGAAATCATCACAATTCAGGAGCTGAGTGGATGTTCAGGGATCATAGTTGAGTCTGAGGGGAGGTGGTGGGTGTAAAGTATAAGGTGTGACTCTTGATTAACCTTCTAGAGGCACCAAAATGTGAAGTGAAAGTCCAAAGATTCCATTCCAAATACGACTCAGGAAAAAAAAAATACTTTAAACAAGGGATGTGGTTCTCATGGCTACCTAAGAAAATTAGAACTTCACTATAGTTACATCATCGACTGTTAGACACAAATACAACACTAGGCCCTGGAAATTCAGTAAAAGTGACAGTTTTTCAACAAAAAATACTGTAATATCAAATTCTGCTTGTCAAAACTATAGTTAGGAAACACAAATTTCAAGGATAAGGAAGCTCCAAAAGAATTTAGGAATTAAGACAGTTTTTGGTTATTCATGTTCAAACTCATGTGACTTGTACTGAATCATTTTCTGTTCCTTGTAGGAAAGGTTATGTGATGTTTGTCAACAGATTGTTCTAGGAAAAAGATTTCAACAGATTTCCTCAGTGTTTAGAATTGTTCTGATTCTCTTTGTCTTTTTTTTGAATATGTAATTGAAAACTATCTCAGTAATTTTAGTTTAGGCAAGATGCAAAAAAGGATAATCCTATGTTTTTCCAAATATCTGTATTTTGCTTCAGCAGTGAAGACTATTATCTTTCATATCAAGAAGAAGTAAGCAGTTATTTTTGCAACAAGTAAGGTAGCACAGGACGGCTTTGCAGAGAGTGTTGAATTCAGAGATTTTTCAGGTATGCTTCTGAGAAGAGATTGTGTACATTGTAGCTGGTGACAGCACTGACAACTCAAACATCTAAAAATAATTTCCATCACTTTTGTTTTCTAACAGTGGAGCTGCAGGAGCTGTCCCCTTCGAGTCTCATCTGAATTTCTTCTGCAGAGACATTTGCATGGTGTGCTTAAATATATCTGCTAGAAATCACTGGACCAATTAGGCTGGAAAACACCTCTGAGATCATCAAGTCCAACCTTTGGCCGATCACCACCTTGTCGACCAGACCAGACCACTGAGTGCCACATCCAGTAATTTCTTGAATACTTCCAAGGATGGTGTGCTGGTTTGAAAGCAAAACCAGTGAGACTCCCAGTCAGAGATACAATTTAATAGGAGAAGAGAGGGAAAAAAAGGTAAAATAAAATGTTNGGTGATTTCATCACCTCCCTGGGCAGTCTGCTCCAATGCCTAACTGCTTGTTCATTGAGAAAACTCTTCCTGATGTCCAACCCGGACCTCTCCTGGTCCACTAGAGGCCATTCCCTCTTGTCTTGTTGCTGGTTGTCTGGGAGAAGAGCTGAACTCCCACCCTCCTATCAGGGAATTGTAGAGAGTGATAATGTTCCCCCTGAGCCTCCTTTTCTACAGGCTGAGCTCCCCAGCTGCTCCTCACCAGCCTTGTGCCCTTCCTCAGCTCCACTGCCCTTCTCTGGATATGCTCCAGCACCTCAGTGTCCTTCTTGCAATGAGTGGCCCAGAACTGGACACAGGATTGAGCTGTGGCCTCACCAGTGCTGAGTACAAGGGGGCAGTCACTGCTCTGGTTCTGATGGTCTCACCTACTGTGTACTTGTGGCCCCTACTAACCAAGAAGGTGCTATATAACATTGCAGTGTTTCTTTTTTGCACTAATTCTTTCTTGCCAGATGTTTCTAGAGCATCTGTAATTATGATGCTGAGGCAGAGCTGAGCGCTCATCACTTACTGGGACAGCAGGGCACAAACCTCCCTTTTACCATCTGTTAAAATGATTTCCTGAATCCACCCATCATATCAATGGAGGCTCTGTGTTAACCAAAGGACACAAAATGGTCATATATCATTTCACTGCCAGTACTCACACAACATGAAGGGCCCAGAATATCCTGTGATCTCACAGGTATATTGTAATATTGTATGTTTCAACAGTATTTTTCACAAATAGGGATATATTGGATTATATTATGTAATGACAAAGATACAAATCTAAGATAATAATCCAAGTGAAAGCATAACACAAAGCTAGCTACATAATTTTATCTCAGTACTGTAGTGGAAGAAGCTGCTCCTCAGTCCCTCATTCTAGCCAAGAAAATAGAGTCTATTGTGCCTGCTGTTATACAGAGAGCTGTTAAAACTTCTTACAAGATTAACATTTAATAAAAATAAGAGATGAATGAATAAGAAAAAAAAAAAGGCAAAAGACCCTATTGCATAGCCTAGGAAAATAGGATTTAAAACAGTAAGAAGAATGCACATTTTGTGCAGCGTAGAACATTCAATATCTTTATGAGTAGATCAGACTGTCCAAGAGTATGGAAAAGAGAACTCTAGTATTTGGTTAACATTCAGATTTTGAAACAGAATGAAAGCATGGCAAGGCAATGGAATGTTGACACACTGACTAGACCCTTTACTTATTTAAATGCATATTTATGGATTTCTCCAGCCCTGCCCCCCTGTGAGTCACTCGCTTAGGTTTACATAGGGAGTCCTGCTAGGGAACACCCAAAGGCATCACACAAAATCAATACAAGAACAAATACGCTTAAATATTCATGAATACAAATGTATAATGCACGTAGTCTTCGTTTAGTCTGAAAAGAAGGCAGGGATCCCAAGGATTTATTCTTTTCATATTCAAGAAAGTACCGATTTTACAGTGAAGAGTTCATTAGAAATGCATTAGATTAGATGAATACAAAACTGTACATTCTCATTTACATGCTCTGTAAAAACCTGGCACCATTGTCTTTATGGCAGCAGATGAGCAGGTAGAAAAGAAAGCATACAGCTGTTTCATAACCCTCACAGAAGCCTAATAGTTGCAGTGGCTTCAACTCACTTTCTGTGAGAAAGATGAGAAAGTACCACCTGACACACAAATTGTCTTATTATAAATGTATTACTCCATTGCTCCATATACTCCAATATAAATTACTCAAACTTTTCTAGATCCCACTTATTTCAACAAGTCTCCAGTCTCCTTATGTCAGTCACACAATAATGTGTTTTTTTTGCCCTTATTCCTAGAAACACTGTTTCAACAGGCATGAGTTCTGTGAGGTGCAGATGATGCGGGAGTCTGGATAGTCCTGAGAGCACTGTGCTCTAGGGAACCTGCTCGGGCAGGGATGTTGGACTAGATGGCATCCAGTGGTCCCTTCCAACCTTAAACATTGTTATACTGTGATATGAAATCAGAGTTTCCATGAGATACAGAACTGCTGAGGTCTCATTTCCTCATTTCCTAAACAATTAACTTTCTATCTGGGCAGTCTAACATTTTCTGCTGTTTCTGCATGTACTTTATAACCTCCCACAGAGTACTTTGGTGCCAAAATGAGTGCTATTTCCATTAGTGGCAGACTTCCTTTGATGTTATGCAAAAAATCTTGTTAGCACTTGGGCTAATAAAAGCTATTAACAGTGAACTTGTGACTCTTCAAGTTCTGTTTATCTTGCTGGTCCACTACCTATTTTTATGAAAGCACACTAATATTAGATAGCTTAATAAAAATCATTAGAAGAAGATAGACACATTTCTGAGTCTCCCCAATGCCTCACAATGTCATAAGGTGCCTTCATGGGTTATTGCAGTGGCCTTTTTAGAAAATCAGTCTTTTTAAAGGTGCTGTCACCACATGAGGCCATTTCTGGAGTAAGGACTTTGGAGAGGTCTGTTCCATATACAAGATCACGGGAATATTCTAAAGCTCAGCACCTCACTTCCTTGTCCATTCTGAGGAAGACTTTGACTAACTCCTGACTTTCTAGATCATATAGTAAATTTTCTTATAGTTATGACACCAACAGAAAGCTCTCATTTAGTCAGACTATTTTTTTAAAAACCCATTTGATTATATTTGAAACTGTTTGCTCCAAAAAAACTGTATTTGGATGTATTGAGCCAATATGTTCATAACTTGTGTTGAAGGGAACACAAGAGAGAAAGAGTTTGATCCTAAAAGACAAGTTTGTCTTGACAATCCAGCTGAAAACATTATGGCTTGAAGAAACTTTGGGTTGTATTTGAGCTTAGTCAGGTTACAGACTCTGGTGTGATGTCCATCCAGTGCTTTTTATAATGTCCTGTTACTACAGTATCTTTTATAGTTTTACAGATCAGGACTTGATTTGGAATAAAAAATACACAGAAACATGTATATCTCATTAGAAAAAATAAATCAGTTATGCATATTTTTAATACTGTATGCCCTGTGGATGTGTGGATACAGATGAAAAAGAATTGGCTTAACTTTCTGTGTATACTATAATTCCTTTTACATAGAATCATAGAAAAAGAATCCAAACCTAGTTATTTTGAAGCTGAATTGAAACAAAACATGGATTCTGGGGCAATGGAGCAGAATTTTTTGGGAAATACAGAAGACTAACAAAAATATTTATTTTATTTCTTTCAGTATAATTTAAAGAAAACTATTTAATGGTAGGTTCTGTAAACTGGAACTGAACATTTAGTATCCAATAAAGGAAAATCACTTTAACATATTTTCTAGTGAAAATTTGAAGATAATTAAGTAGTAATATCACTATTTTCTCTATGCAGCAAAACCCAGAAAAGGCTAAGAAAAGGCTTCTTCTTTAAAACAAACTAGTACTTATTCTTTACATGACAATAAGTCATTATTTACAGTAGAGACGGTGAATTTGTGTACTAGATGATCTCTGATTTAAAAATCTGACCTGCTATCTAAGAATTAATCTGTGACTAACTCTAGAACCTCTTAAAATTAAGTGAAGTAATTTCAGAATTTGTCTAAATAAGTGAATGCTTGGCATATAGAAGTGCACTCTTGCAAACATAACTGGATCATATTATGAAATTTGACTTTAGGTGAATTAAACTGCAACAATAATTGTTTTTAACTTGTAGAAAGAAAAGCATCACTGATACTGAGTGGTATCAGTAAAACCACAATGAAAAGCTGTGCTTAAAGTTGAAGTTATTCTTTATTACTTTCTAAATAAATTATTTTTTATATTTAAATTTTCTGAGCTTCTTTTCACAATGTAGAAAACTACTACTCTTTTGGAAAACTACTTTAAATATTAAACATTAATCTGTCCATTGTTCATATTTGAGGAGTCTCATCTTTATTTCCTTGGGTTCTTGGTTTGTACATATCCTAGAAAAAGTACATCTCTTGAAACATACAGAAAGCTTATTTTTAATGAGTGACGAATATTTAAACCCAGACAGTCCTACCTAAGCCCTACTGGACTCCATAACCACAAGGGGGCAGAACAAACATTAATCACAGAAGTCCAATTCTACTTTCTTTCAAGAAACTAATTCTTTAAGCTTAGCACCAGATTCCTTTTCCATCTGGATTAAAACATCTTTGCTTTGCTAGAGACATTTTCCCAAGAAGTTTTTATGTCCTTATCTATAATAATTACAATATTTTAAAAAATAGAAAAAAGGAAAAAGAAATTATTACATTATTTTCCAGAAATCTTTAAAGCACCACTTATAAACCAAGGATGATTAAGAGAAAGGAAACATTTCTCTTATCCTTTATTTTCTCAAATGGAAACATTTTCGATTTTTATTTTATTATTAAAGCAAAAACAAAACAAACCCTTCAAATTCTGATAGTTTTCCCAATTTAAGATTTAAAGGTCTCTTTTAATCCTTTTGATTCAAAACGGGAATGTTAACATGTAATCCTGGCAGGGCAAAGAAGACATTAGTATGATTATAATGTGACTTATATTGAGGGCTCAGGAGTTAATGGTCTTTTGTTTGAATATAGAATATATAAGTTAAAGTAGCGAAATAGTTAATTTTATTCATTTGCTCATTTTGTTCATTAGTTCATTTTGTTTTGATGCATTCCTCAAAAAATATTATAAACCTAAGGGCCAAGATATCTGGTGCAGTAGTGAATTTTCTGTGTTTCTAGTTTGTATTTAGATGAGGAAAACGTATCACATACAGAAAGGCCAGGATTTAAATGTTGCTGAAGTACGTTGTGGGTTTCAGCACTCACAGTTCTTTACCAATGAAATCCAGCTCAGATAAAAATGGGGAGAGTGGATGCACTAGAAATAATCAGCAAGTCCTGTTTACAAACAGAATCTGTTTCAGAGCAGTTGGAGGTTATTTTCATAGAAATGTTAGCAGACCAATTTATGGCTCACATTCATATTTCTCTGCTTGCCAAATAATAAAGTGGTAGCCAGACTGAGATGTGTGCCACCTTCATTCTGGCTCCCAGGAAAACGCTTTGCTGCAGGCTTCTATGGAGTTTTAATGAGCTGGAGAAGACTGGGAGCATCTGATGCATGGCAGGAGACCAATCTGTGTATTAATACAGTTGTATAAATATATTAAAACACATAAAAATCCATAATTCTCTCCGCATACCTGTTCTGCTTTTGACGGAAATGAAGTGCCTACAGAACCACACGTTATTAAAGTTCAGCTAATGGCCAGACTGAGAATAATGCTGTGGCTGCTAGACAGACAGGCTGCAAATTGCACTGCCTGAAGGCAAAGAATGAATTTCCTCATCTTCCCGTTATACAAACTGTGGCCTCACTTGCAGGGCATTCTGTGGCATTTCAAGAGGATGCTGCTTTCCATACCAAGGTGGAATGAGCCTTACCTCAAGTTACCAGCTCTTCTGTGGAGGAGCACGCACCACTACAGATGTTGCACATTTTTGGGATTGGGATTGGAATTCCAGATGATTTTGGCAAACTGAGGAAGAGGTCTGTAAAGAAAATAAGAGGAAAGATAATGGAAATAAAAACAAAGTTGTATTTGGCTGAAAGAATATGGTACCTGAGTACAAGGTGTCAGCTGATTGCTTTCTAGGAGAGAAGCTAAGGATTTATGGTTACAATTAATCATTAGCAGTCTCAGGCTGCTTGGAAAAAGGCAAACTAGGGATAATAAAAAAGAGTACAGACTATCAGATATGTAAATTTTTATTAATACTCCTTTATTTTGCATTGATAGAATCTCAGAGCACAAAGTAGAACTGGAGTAGATAAAAGCATTTTAGGCTTTTGGACTCCAGAGGGTGAGAAAAAGTACACCAATTAAAATTTATTCAAAGGAAACCAGGAAGGGTATTACTAAAAAATAATGCCTGAAAGGGGTTCTTCAGTTAACAGGAGGGGAAAAAAAAAAATCTGTTTTCAGATGTGCAAAGATTGGTTCCACAAGGAAGGGAGTAGTTGATTCTTCATATCCATATTAAAAAAAAAAAGTTAAAAAGAAGACTTCTAAAGCTCCCACACTACTTAGGGCCAAGGCACCTTCAGCCAAATGGCAAAACCTATCAGCATGGCAGATAAAGCCCTGTTATTTTTCTGCTGTAAATTGGCACTTTCTGGCCACAATATTTTCGCCTTGATTGCAGTTCAGTTTAATACAGTTGGGATGATCTGATAAAAATCGAGAGTGAATTTAGCGAAGAGACCATTTTTCATACCACAAAAAGTGAGTCAGATATTGACTTAATGGATTTGGAGAAGGCTTGGATGAGTCATTCTTCTCCCGGTTAATTGATATTGCTAGGACATGCTAAATGTATCCCTAAATAGCGAAATAATTTATAGAATGTGCTTTTCTGGCTGTTAATTGTGCAGCTGGATAACTGCATTTAAAAGCTCATCCAATTCTCTTGAAATCACTAGAAGGTTTTCCACTGACTCAGAGGAAGCTGAAGTAGCTTTTCAGGGACCATTGTCAAAGGCAAGAGGTGATCTGACTGTATAAAAACTTCAGGATCTTTTTAATCTAAATGTGCTGTATCCTTAGAGTTGTTCCAAAGCTCCAAGGACAGAAGAAACCCTCCTTTATCATCCTCTTACTTTTCTAAGAAGGAGATAAATCTGATGTTTGGTTTGTGTTTTCTTTTTTAAGGACTGTGACCTTTTCCAATAGCCTTAAAACATTTCATGCATACAAACTTCAGGCCAGAAAGCAGTTGACAGTTTAACAGTTTGAATTAGAGCTCATTTGGGTCCCCAGACTTACATGATATTATCTCCTCTTGATGTATGTCTTCTAAAGTGCCTATGTTACAAATATTTACTATAAACTTTGTTGTGATAGTCTCTCTTTTTTTTTTCCTCTGATGTTTAAACCTTTTTGACTACTGAAGTTCTTGCAATGCACATTATAAACTCAGAGCAAAAAATACAAACAAAATAGTAAAAATTCTTACAAGTAATGAAGTAACTTGATCATTCATTAGTTCTTGACATGTAGTGTTCACTAATCCAGTCCCAGGGAAAGCAGGAACACATCCTCTCTAGCAATTTTTAAGACAGACATTCTGACTTGCACTAATAATACAATATATAAAAATATACATGCTAATGTGGGAAAACAGGAGAATAAACACATTCAGTTAGTGAAAAAAAAATACAAAGCTGCTGGGAAAACAAGTCAATTAACATTATCTTGTGTAAATAAACTAGAAGGGTTTGTGGTACTTTGCTCTGTTGAAACAGGTAAGTTTTGAAAAGACATGCAAAAGAAATAATTCAAAAAGGAGGCGGCCCTTTGTATTTACATGAATGTCAGCTCTGGCCTTTTTTATAGCAGTCAAGAATTGAGCAGGAAAACATCTGCAGAAGAAGCAGATACATCTGCTTTCTTTTTAATATTTAGCATTTGATTTTTTTTTTTTTTTAAATCTAAACATCACCAGCCTTGAGTTCTGATAAACATACAAAGGAGGCAGATTCCAGAGACAGTCCTCAGAATGGCACACTCAAACTGAGACAGAGAGCTGAGCTTTCTTCCAGCTTATCTCAGCTGCAGTAACAGGGGTGGTGTCTATCAAGAGCTATAAAGGTCACAAAAACACCTTGAATTGTAGAAGAAAGACGACACGAAGGTTTGCCTTGGGATAAAATATTTAATTGTCTGTGTAATGTGAAGTCGTCCGTCATTCCAGCTGTAATAGAGTTTATGGTCTGAAGCTTAGGAAACAGTTGATTGATTCTCAGCAGGAAAATGTGAGAAGACGTGATCACAGGGTCTGTTCCTAGGGGACATGAAGTGGTCAGGTCCCTAAGACAGTGCAGCATCAGCAATGTCTGCAGTTGTATCCCATGGATCTCAGGAGGGGATAAATCACAGAGGCAACCAAGAGAGCTGGGCTGGACTCCTTTGTGAGCTCCTTGTTCATGTCAAGAGCTCATGACAAAACTTGCCAGAACTGCTCATCTTATCAAAATCAGACTGAGGACACATACAGACTTGGGCTCACTTATATATCATCTTCATATAAGTCAACAAATATATCAAGTAACTTTTTCAAACAACAGCTTCAAGAGGTAAGTTTGCTGACTTACAAAATGGGCAACTGAAATTCAGGAGTTATTTAGTTACTGAGATCTGTAACTAGTTTCCTCTTCCCGGGGAAAGTAGTTGGGTTGTTTGCAAGGAGCCAAAATTTTGGGCGGTTATATTTGAGAATTTATCAACAACTCAACACACCTATTCATGGAAAAAAAAAATAAAATCCATATGGAAGTCAATATCCAGAGTGAATACAGGACAATGAAACAGATACATGTCCAGGCCAGTTTGGATATAGCTCTGAGCAACTCAGTCTAGTAGAAAGAGTCCCTGCCAAGGGAAAGGGGTTAGAACAAGAGGATTCTTAAGGTCCCTTCCAACCCAAAGTCTGCTGTAATTCTGTGATTCTTTGTGTATCTTTGTTCTTTGATTTAGCTTTACTGAAACAACACAAGCTCTTCACAGAAGTCTCCAGCACCATTTAGGGTGAGTGATTCAGCTTTCTGTGATGAAATAATAATAATAATAATAATAATAATAATAATAATAATAATAATGATGTAGAAAATACAATAAGTGCTTAATAGCATTGTGCTACATTACTGAATTAATTGGTACTTTTGAGTTTTAATCTGTTCATCTTAGCGGGCTGAGTGTTACTATAGACAGTGCTAGTTTTGGACAGTGTTTGGAGAATGATTTGAGCAATGAATTGGAGAAATAGAGGAAAATGATTCATGTGCATGTGAAATAGTCTGAGAAGCCCTTCTGCAAGCCTAGCATGGACTGGAAGCCAGAGACACAGTAAAGACCATGAAAAATATTTTGTATAGAAGCTGTATTTGGCTCAGGTTTATCCAATTCTCTGTCACAGGAAAACAATGATCTACAGCTTTTGACAGTGTGCACAGAGAGTAAAAGGGACTAGCAAAAGCATTACTATCATTATTTGGAGTCCTTTCAGAATATTGAAACCAAAGTACTTAACTTCTGCACCTCTATTATTCTACTGTATCTCTGAAGTACTTTGTACAGTGCCTTATCTACTAAACCAAGAAGATGCATTTAAAGAGATACCAGATTGAAGATTTTTTTATTCCTTCCCTTAGCAAAATCTGGTAGCTAGGCAGTTTTACACATTCTCATATCTGCATCTTATATTAATAGCTTATTCGTTATGTCAGCCTCTGGAAAGTTAGGAATTATTACTTTCATTTTACAGACACAGTTAGGTATGGGGGAGGCTCAGGAGAGCTGGGTGTATGCAACTTCCCAAGTCAATGGGAGCTGGCTTGCACAGCCCCTCTGAAATTTGAGTCATAAACAATTTATCAGTGACAAGAGACAAATAAATCACAAAATCTGGATTAGCAAGCTTTATGAAGAGCAGAACACTGAAATTAAAACACATTTCTTAGCCACATGGAAATTTGATTCATTTATGACCTTTTTTTCCTTGCTATCTTGAAAGCATTTGAGTAAATGGATTAGTTCTTCCACCAGATTTTAATAAAAAAAGTCTGCTGTTTAGTAAAAGTACCCATACTACCACATGGGACACACCATCCCTTTGGCATTAGAAGTCCTCATCTTGCACTAGTTGCAAACCCTCTTACCTCAATAATTTATCGAGCAGAACAATGACACGAGGGTTAGGTGACTGGCAGTACATAATGATGTGCCAATGGCAAACCCTGAAAAGCAGAATGACAGCTCATCACCTCCTCCCTCAGCCACGCTCCACTCAGGCTGACAGTTCTGAAATCATTACACTCCTTATAAATGGTTTGTGACTGCAAAGTCTGCTTACATTGCTACTAAATGGCCACTATGGCCAGTTCAACTAAATTGCTGTTATCATCAGGTCATGGTACATTCCACTAGAAACTTAAGTACTTTGAACCTTATGGCAAAGGAGGAGTGAACTGTATTAATTGCATGCTTGGTCATAAAACACAAGGTCTGTTATTAGCTAATGCCTTGTCCTTTAGCTGCAATACTTGATAAAGCTTTCTGCAAATATTTTAAAATATGATATTTATCCAAGTAGTTATTATTAATTTCCTATATTTCATTCACACTGAGAAGGTTTTCTTGGTGTTTCAAGCCCCGTGTGTCTGAAAAACTAGGCACATCTATTTTTATATAGGCACAAAGCAGTATAATAATATATTATTTGTTATTATGAATAAGGTTCTGAGTTAGAAAACCACATGTATTTCCTTTGTTATCTCTATTGTTAAAATTATCTCACCACCCTCAAATAAAACCTGTGATTTCAATGCTTTACTGAGTTCATTTCAGTGAGTATATTCCAGGTCCCTTGTGAAGCCTCACCTCCCACTCAGATGCCAAAAAAGCGTAGACTTCTATAAAAACTCAGCCTTAAAAATGTCAAATATACAAATGTCCAATTATGCAAGGGAAAGTTAATCCAGAATATAACTTAATGTGACAATCTGTACAGCCTGGTTTGATTTGCCAATTAAATCTACGCAAGATGTAGGATTTACTTACCTTTTACAGTTTTAGAGGGAATGTAATATAACAACAGAAAATTAATTTGTTTTGAGGAAGACTGTAACCTCAATGATTGTGTTAAGTGGTTTTTTTTTTTGTTAAGTGGAAAATGGAATTCAGTCAGATTGTTTAAGTCACTAATTCTGCCTTGAAACGGAAAACAAAACTGCTAGAAATCTTTTCCAGTTGATAAATAGAAAAGAAACAAAACCAAACCAATAAAACCAACAAGCAATAACCTCCTGCCCCACAAAGATGGGAAAAAAACCAAGAAAACTTCCTCCTGAATTTCAAGCTGCAGCTACATTGCATCATGCAGTTATAGCTTCTTACAGCCTTCAAACTGCTTTCTTTATCCTAGCTGCCAGTTAAATGAACAGAAATGATGATGAACCTCCTTCTCCTCCTCTCTGAAGATTTAATTCTACTGTCCACAGTTTATTACATTCTGGTTTGTTTTCAGTAGCACTCGAAGAGCACCAATACAGACCTTTTATGGATGTCAAAACCATATAATAACCATGCAACAAATGCATATCCCCACATGACTTCAATAATAATTGCAGTTGCACGACTCTATTTGACAGGATAGTGCAGCTGCTTAACATTGTCATTACCTGCATATCACCAGTCTTTATCTGCAGCCTACAGATCTTTGCTTACCTCATGCATAACTATTTTCCAACATGACAGGAGCTTCAAAGCAATAATTTTGTAGTCATCAAAGTTGTATGAAAAGCTCATGGCCCTTCACAAAAAGTGGTTGTGAAAGATTTTTTGTACCAATAAAAGGAAAACATTTCTTAAGAAACCTGTTACTAGACTTCCTCAGTCTTTGCAATGACAATTTATATTTGCCAGTGATGCTAAAAACCTTAACCCAAGACAGCAATTAATTTCCAAGAGGGAAGAAGAGATATCAAAGATGAAGCAGGGATGATGTAATAATAGTATTATATTTAGCAAATCAATTATTGAATAGAACAATTTATAGAGCACTGATATGTTATCAGCATTTTGACTTCTTGGCTTTCTCTATTTATAGTGCTGTCCTTGCTGTTGTAGTCAAACTATAATAACTTTAATATAAAACTCTAATAGTCAAACTATTTAATATAAACATTAAATATTCTATTTAATATTTGTTAATGCCATTTTAACCCTACTATGCAGTTCATACTACTTCATTTTCATTACAACCTATTACCTTTGGAGAAGACTAAATTACTGCTAATTCATCACCAGTATAATACTCCTTTTGGCCAGTTTCAGCATTCAGAATTTTATCAAATTATCTAAATTACAAAATTATCAAATTAAGTCTGATTTCAGGCCTAAGAACCATCTTCTTACTCACCACTAGCAAGGACTACTAATTTAATCTTATCTTTTCAACAGAAAACCATAACATGCAAGAAGATACAGAAAGATACAGAAAAAAAAATTGAAAAGCTGCTCTGCAGGCTCCAAAATTCATACCCACATCTTCAGTCATAATTTTTTCACCCAATAAATTCAGTATATAGATTTTTCTCTGTATTTTCTCCCTTAGATTACTCACTATTTTCACTCCTAAACTGCAGCACATGGGAACACTTTTTGAGTCCAGACACATGTCAGAGTGTGTCCTTACTGTATCCTGCCAGAGGACCACACCCCATCCTCCTTTTTCTCCTCAGTTTTTATTTTAGCTGGAGACAAACTGCAGACTCCTGCAAGGATGGATTAGTGACCTCTGGAAGGAAGACTGCTGGGTGCATCCATTAGAGAGCACTCCTGCCTCACATCCCTTTTGGGCTGGAAATCAGGTGTTGGTCCGTGTGAAGCTCACTGCAAAATTCCTTATAACCTTGGTAACAATAGGTAAAGATTTTTTTAATTTTTTTTTTTTTAATTTTTTTTTAATAAAATGCTCAGACTCTGCACTGGTGGCCATTAACTTGGGCAAGCGTCCAGCTGCAGAGATCCCAGACAAAACTGGGAGAAACAAACTCTCTTTCCCTCAAAGATAGAAAGCGGTGGGAATGTAGGTTTAGACAAGCAAAGAACAACTGTCCCTGCAGAAGGGGAAACTTTTCAGACCCTGTGTCTCCCAGGACACCTACCAGAAGCAGGAGTGCTGGGCTCCGTGGCTGTTCCTGGAGTTGATGATAACAGCTTTCCTGTGATACTGCAGTGGAACATCCATTTTCCCAGGCCTTACTGCCAGCATGACTAAAGAGCTCTGTCTTCTGAGAAGAGGGAGTGTAACACAAGGCAGAGGGATTTTGCCTTTCTTGCTTATTTTGGGGACATTTTTGGTGCTGCTCCAGCCATGGACTTATCAGATAAACAGCAAACAAAGCTCCATCAATCCACTGAGAGCTGAGAAGAGTATTCCTCTGGAAGCTTTATTTTGCTTTCTAAAGAAGCAAAGAAAAATAAAGACATTTTCTCAAGATTCAGAAGGTGACTGTCCTCTGTTTTAAATAAAGCCATAATTTCAGCTTGCTCCTCACACTAGTTGCCTTCTCTATATCCACCAGAACTTATATTCAGTTTGAGCTCCCTGGGTTTCTTCCAGGAGCCAATTTAGCTAAAATATATGGACAGCTGGGACACAGCAGGGAAGAAAATGAGAGATGGGGCTGACTGCGTTACCAGTTGAGTTCTGTTCCTGCTCTTCAGACTGACTTGCATAATCTTGGGCATGTCATAACCTTTCTGCGTCTCAGTTCATATGCTTTCAGATAGGCACAATTATAAACCTTTCAGGGTTTTTCTGATGGTGGATTTCACTCTAGAATACATGGCTGAGAGCAAGCCTATGTGTGCAAATCACTATATAAACAAGTTATTCCCCACCAACAGCCCTCTAAAAATAGAATCAGAAATGTTTTTATATTATCAAATGTTAGACCAAGAAAGATTATATTTTTCCAAGTATCACTGCAAGGTTAATGAATTCTCTTTTTGTTGAGTGCTGTGTGTCACAATATTATTGTCTTTAATATTACCAGTGTGTAAGGGTGCTGTGCCTATGAACTTTGGACGCAGATGCACAAAGCAGCTATATTCTGCAGTGATAGAAACTAAAACAAATTCATCATTGCAATGACAGCTTTCTAGAAAATATATTATACAAAACATGCATTTCCTAAGGTACACTCTAAAGACTGCATTTAGGGAATTAAATGCATAACTCCTGCTATTTTTGGATTTTTAAGAAAAAAAAAAACAAACAAAAACAACCAACAAGTTACATACCTTAATCAAATCAGGGATTTGAAAATGAGGTTTGGCCAGTTTGTCTCCCACTGGAGTTATTGAGACATAACAAAGTAGCATTGCTAGCTGTCTCATTGTCATCAGAGAGCAACATGAATTTAGGAAAAAAGATCCCACTGACTGGGGGATCTGGAAACAGACCCTCTCCCCCTGTCCCTACTTGCTCTTTTTCACTTTCTCCTTTTTTCCTTCCTTTTCTCTCTTCTCACTCTGCTCTATAAGAAAGGGAAATAGAAATGAATAAAAACCCCCAGACCTTTAAACTAAAATTCAAGGTTGTCTTTGTTCTCATGTTTTGATTTTAGAAACTGATTATCAGTGTGTATCTTATTTGTCTTTGCATAATTTCTTGTCTGGAAAGTCAAGAAATTATATACTGCCACAGAATGGTATCCAATACTCCTGTTTTCTCCAAGGTTACAATCCTGCTTATTGAATTGATGTATGTAAGAGCCCAATCTTTCCCAAAAGGGAAAAAAATACAGAAGAAAACATAAAGTAAGGTATTTGAAACCAGAGAGAGAGAGAGAGAGATGAAGATATATCACTTACAGATAGGTGAAAAGATCACTGTGAATAAATAGAAATTAACAGGAACACAACAGCAGGAAAATGGCTCTACACAATATATATTTTCCTTCTTAAATTAAATTTGGGATTCCAGATCATTTGAATTAAAATATAAGCAAATAAATGTGACGAATTTAAAACCAAGTGAAGAAATATAATCAATTTTGCCAGCCCATTTTTAAGAGGTTATACTGATCCTACCCAAGAAACTATGCTTTGGCAGGTAATTAGATTTTTTTACAGGAGCAGGTAAGGTTTGCCAAGTTGTACCTTTAAGGAGCTACTCTGCTTAAAGACAGTCAGCTCTTTATCAGCCTGACACACATGATGCCAAGATCAAAGGACCAAGTAGACATCTGCAATGTCCCATCCCTAATGAGGGGACCACCCCAGATTTGTAGGTGTTTGTGGTCAAAAGGAACAGCAAAAGGCAGAGTGTCCTCGAAAGCTTACAGAGTTTTAGCAGTAAATTATACATTTGGCATGGAAATAGGAATGTTAGTCCCTGACCACCCATATAGACACACAGCAGTGAGTTTTGGGTAATGGGTTGTGTGACAGGGCAGGGAGAAAGATGAATTAAAGAAAGGAGGGAGAGGAAGAAACAGACAAAGAAACAGAGGGAAGGAGCACCAGGTCTCTGGCTCCTGTGTTGGTCCAGTTGGGAGGTCTAGGGTCCTGGGACACGCACAGGACAAGTACACTGGGCTTAGTGGGATATCTTTTTATAAATTCTTTCCACCCTGGAGATAAGGTTCTCAGTTTCTCTAGTTCTCACACAGACCTTTCTGGAAAGTGGTTGGAGGCTTCAGGGTCTTTGGTGGTCTTGTTCACCCCCTACAGTCCATGCATGCAGGAGAAGGGATTACAGGCAACCTCTCCCCTGATGAGTCACAGCTATATCCAATAAGGATGAGTGTGATAAAAGGGTGCCTTGGCTAGTCAGGGGGGGATCCTGAGGAAGAAGGAACTGAAGGCACAATCCATAGGGACAAGAGGACTGAAAAAGTGGGAGAAGGAATTACTGCTCTGAGGGGTCTGCAGTCAGAGTCTGCGAGGGAAGCCTACAGTGGGAGTTTGCTGTAGTTAGAGTGGTTTGAGTCAGGATGGCTGAGTTGTGAAGAATAAGCTGGGACCCTTTTTCACACTGATGAACAAAAGTGTGTGTCTTGGCTCATTTCTATCCCTGATGTGAGGTCTGCTGCAACACATGCACACCTCCCAACCTTGCTCCTGAGCTGTGCTGCATTGTGCTTATCTCCAAGAGCAAGAATAAAGATGTTTGCCAGAAAAGGGCTGCCCTACCTCCATATGGCCCCTGTTCTAGCCACATCCTTTCTCATATTGTGTTAGTGATCTAGTTGAGGTGTTAGAGCATGGGCTGGACTTGATGATTTTGAAAGTCTCTTCCAATCTAGAAATTCTGTGATTCTGTGAACACCAACAATCCTTGGCTGTTATTATCAGCAATCCAGGGTTGGCTCCACAGCTACCTGGCTGTCTATGTTACAGGCATACACATTATTCCCATCCCTTTTAGGCTTCTACAACATCAATATCTGAACTAATGACCCTAATGCTGCCTTAACAGACAGCAGAGTAATGGAATCACTCTTAAAGCATGGTACAGCATCTGTTGTATCCCAGAAGTGCATGTTTACTTCATGGGCATAAGAACACCAAGGGCAACTTGCTTCAGAGACAGATGTTTGTAATTTTCTTTAGGTCAGCTGGGTTGTATGCCAATTGGGAAACCAGTGCAAAACACAGAAAGACATTTCCAATGCACTTGGATCTTCCAATCCCTTTTGCAACCAATGCTGCTGATGTGTAAGGGGTATTTTACACAAATTGCATGAGCTATGCTTTTTTGTCCATTCCAATAGCTGGAAAGTCAGACCTAATATGAGTTTCCCATGAAAAAAACTGCACCCAAATACTGTACTAATCACTGAAATATGTTATTGAAATTGGTGAAATTATGTATTTATTACTACATCTGTTTCCTGACCTGGGGTTTTGATTTTCCAGTTTCCTCATTAAATTTTGCTGTGTTCATTTGTCACATTCGCATCTCCATTACAGGGCTGTTGATGAAAATGCTTGGCAAAAAAAACACACGGAAAAATCCAGATACTGAGAAATTCAGACAAATTAACTTACTCATAGAACTATGTAACTGGTATTTGACAGAATAGATGAACTGACATGATCAGTCCTGTACATTGACAGAAAAAGTCTGAAACATTGGTAAAAACTTAGTTGGTTCCATGGCCATTATTGGGACACTTGGGTTCTCTTCATTTAGGAACAGGTAGACTACAGCTGCTAAAGGAGATATATTCTGGTGGAGAAAGTCAGAAGGCCTAAAACGGTGATAACCACAGTCTAACAGGCAATAACACTTTGAAAGAAGACCATTCCTATATGTGACACCTATTTGATGGGTGGCAGGTTTGCTACTTCCAAGCAGTAAAATCGATGACGTGAACAGAAGCAAGCTTCCTATGCCTCATATAGATACCATATATTTTTATGATATATCATAACAAAGATTGTTCATATACTTAAATGGAGGTCGTTCTGCCATCACTGCAGATTTGGAAATTCCTGAGAAGGATTTCAATGTCTGCCTCAACCACGTGCCTTTGTAACCTTCATAAAAAGTTGTATTTGTAAAGTGGAGGCAGTGTATCCCACCTTCACTTCAGATAGGGACAGTAAAATCCAGCAGTGACTGAACTGCTCAGAAAGTAACAAACAGACAAATGGCCGAGAGAATTGAGATAATTCAGCCTGAAGAAAATTGCAGCCTTCTAGTACCTGAAGGGAGCCTATTTACAAGGGTGAGGAGTGACAGGACAAGGGGGAATGGCTTCAAACTGGTACAGAGTAGATTTAGATTGGATATTAGGAAGAAATTCTTTACTCTGAGGCCAGTGAGGCCCCAGCACAGGTTGTCCAGAGAAGCTGTTGCTGCCCTAACCCTGGAAATGTTCAAGGCCAGGTTGGATGGGGCTCTGAGCAACCTGGTCTAGTGAAAAGTGTCTCTGCCCATGGCAAGGGGTTCAAATGACATGATCTTTAAGGTCCCTTCCAACCTAGGCCATTCTATGATTCCATGAAAGCACAGACAGGCCTAACAGTGGTCAGCTCAATTGTGTCAAAGGCTCAAGTACAGCAGTGCACTACTGAAATAAATAAACAACGAGCTATTTTCAAAAGCACACGTGTGACAAAGACACACCCCCCCCCCCCCCCGCCCCTTTCATCACTTTTCTTTC
>VWYO01024647.1:77586-87665 GCA_013400275.1 Rhadina sibilatrix
TTTCCTTTGAGGGGGGGATTTTTTTCTGTTAGAAAGTGGTGAAAGGACAGAGAAAAGGGGAACGTGATGAAATCCAATACGGTTGAGGTTTATTTAGCCAAGACCTCCTTTAGATCTTGCTGCTCTAGAGACCATTTTCCTTTTCTCTTTTCTTTAAAAAGCCCAGCCTATACAAAGTGTCTGGAGTTTTATCTTTTTGTTGTTGTTGTTGTTGTTGTTGTCACAAATTGTAAGGAAATTAGAAATACCTGCATATATTCTTTTTAGGAATCTGAATTGACAAAATGCCAGTAAGATGCTGGGCAATAACTTGTCCTGAATATCTGAATATCACCAGATTCTGTCTGAGAAATACCATTTCAGGCAGCTGCTAGTCATACACTCATCAGAAACTGAATTCACATCAGCTGACTTAGTAAGAATTTAATAATGCATAATGCATTATGCAACCTAAAAAAACATTAGCTGGGTAGTTCAAGAAGATAGAGTTGTTCTATTTTGTTGGATTCTGACAATGAATCATCACTTCCTTCATATTACATGTTGCTGGGTGCCTATCTGGTTGATAGTAATCTGAATCTGGAAGGAGAGTGCTTAAGGCCATTCTAACATAAGTCTTACAATATTGAAAATAGGTCAGCTGTAAATTTTCGATTATGATTTTGGTCTGGCAAGAGACACTACGACAATCTGAATACAGATATAAAAATTTTATAAGCTTAATATTGTCAGCTAAACCAATATTATACTTTTCCATGCCCAGTACTGAATTTTTACTTCAGACCATGTAGTCTCAGGATAAAGCATTCCTAGCAAAAGCTACTCAGTGTCACGTCTACGCTGAGATAACTCATTTGCACCGGGGCCCAGAGCAACCAGCATTGTTGCTGGCCTCAGGACACACTGTAGAAAACAGATTTTGACATAGTTTTCCTGACATGGTTTGCCTGTATCTCATTAAATAAATATAAACAAGAATCATTTTCGGTCTGCTCGAAGATAGGAACTAAAAAAAAAAAAAAAAAAACCAAAACGGAAACTACAGCTAGAGGAAGGCTGAAAACATCCTAGTGAAAGGCAATTACCAGTGGCACTGTAAATTCTCCAAGGGAATAAATGGGGAGGGGGTAAAATCAGAGTTTATGGGCGCCCTCACGCTGGCTATCTGCTCTGGACTACTCTGAGGAAGGCTTCTTCAGTCCATCCTACTGTCCAGCCACTTATAATTACTCCGACGTTATATTTTAATTGTTTTACTTTTCTAGGAGCCTTTGGACAAGACACCTGTTCAGAAGCTGTTGCTATAGAAAGCCAAGTCTTCAGGCTTCCAATATTTTGGTTTTTTAGAGGAAGGCTTGAGCAACACTGATTTATCTCACAGGGGGTGAGCAGCCACTGTTGAAGGAAATTAAGAAAAGTAGGTTCTGTAAAATAAGTAAGAAAAGAAGTTTAGCAACAGAGATTATTTAGGATTATGTTTGGGTTGAAACAAATAAAATAATGATCTATGAAATGTGAAATTACAAAGTAATGTCAAAGTACTTCAGGAAATACCAAGTTATGATAAAAAATGACCTATTAATTCTGCAAGACATCCCTTTTGTACAGTACAGCTTCACTTATGCTTGTTAGGAAAAAAAAAGATATTGTTTTTTCAAGAAATAATATCCCTAACAAAATTGAGTCCATCATTTTCCCTGAAAAATAAGAATTTCTATTGACACCAGGAACTGTATAGAAGTCGAGGAATGACTGGTGTTCTTTCTTAGAGGATCTGCCAGGTACTGCAAGAGTAGCAATTATTAGGATAACTTAATATTGATTGTGTTCTTTGTATACAGTACTTAATAATGTCATATGTGTGCATATCTCTGTGTAATTTATTTTGAATAGTTTTATACACAAAAAACATCAGTTTTTTGGTGGTTTTTTTTTTTTTATTATTTTGAAGTCTGAAGAAAACACAGAGGGGAAATGAGAAGAAACCCAAAAATTCACACAGACCTATAAATAAAACAAAAAACCAAATTTTCTCTGAACTGCAAAATGTAAATGCCTTTACAGACAACTTTGTAATTCCATACAGTAGTTTCAGTGAGTCACATTTCTTCCCATGGTTGTAGCACTATATATGTCACTGCTTTAATGAAACCTCTCATCTCCAGGCAGAGCGGCTGAATGCTGCTGCAATGTCCATTTTACTGCCCTGACTTGTAAATGATGTACACCTCGTTATTCAAGCTGCAGGTAGCAAACTACCTTTGAATTATCAGCTTTGCCAACAGGCAGAGCATAACAAGGATTTAATTGCCTTAGCCTTTGGCATCCTTCACCCTCAAGGGATGGCAACTGTTATTTCAATTGTAAGACAGAGCGGCTACTTAGTGGTCTTTCACCTGGAAAAAGATCAAGAATGTGAGTGTTGATTAATCAAAATTTGAGTCTGTCAACTGCTTTTAACTACTTCTCCAACCCTGCAAGATTAAAAAGTTCTTCTGGAAGACTCTGCAAGCCTCGGGGTTTGTAGTCGCCTTGTGGTTTTTGAAAATTGTGTCCAGGCCACTGGTAATTAAAAGGTGACAAGGCAAGGAAAGCATTAGAGGTGAGGAAAAAAAACCTATTGGCTTCTACTCCACTTCTTTGCAGTTTCCTGAAAATCAGTTCTCACAGCACAGTATCCCTAGGATCTGTGCACTGTATAGGCTGTTAGGTCTCCTGAGCTCATCCTTGGTTGAGCAGTGATTTCTACCAGTACCACAGAAGACACTGCAGCCCAGGCTTTCCTTATCACAAAGGGCTGTAATCCTGCAGTGGCATTGCCACCGAGTTTGCAAGGCCTCAACAGCGAGGCTTGCCACCCTGGCACTGTGTGAACATTTCTTCACCTGCCTGCAGTTTCATTTCTCTTGCTGCTGCTGTGACAGCACTTTCTCAAACTAAGTGTCCATGGCTAATTTGTCCTGCTTTTGTTTGTCTTGTGTGATACAAGTGCAGTTTTTATGGCAACAAGCTCTTTGTGCAGAGTAGAATATCTACAGCTAACACAGACACAGTGCAGGGAAACACAGCCTTGTTATAAATTAATCCAAAGCGGATTGTAGACCAAGGAAGAGGCAGAAATCCACATCAGCATCATACTCCTGTCAGTAAGGGACTTCAGATACTGAGGACTCCCACAGCACACCTTCCCCTCTCAGCATCAGCATGAAAGACCTGACCCTGGGAACCAGAGGGGCAGAAAGAGAGTGAACATTGCCCCAGGGCATGTACTTTAAAAAATTTAACTACATTATTTTTCTTTTTGTAGCAATTACATCTGGATTAGTAATAATTAAACTTAAGATTTCCATTGTATTAACAATAAATTCTTGGTTTTATGTAGATAAAATTGAGCTGCATCTTTGCCCTTAAAAAAATTATAAGAGGATAAGATCTTGGCTCCATGGAAAAATACGTAGAAACTATTTCCTCTTATCTTATTAGATTCAGAATTTCAATGTATGCTCCTGTATATGGAGAATGTTGAATGAATTTTCTTAGCTTTGAAAAGATTTAGATAATTTCACTGCTTTTACCAATCTAGTCACTCTCGGACTTAAAAAATAAGAGTTTGTTAAAATTTTAGAAACTCTTCTCTCTAGAAACATTTTGACAATTATGTCAGTTTTTTTCCTTTGAAAACATTCATTTCATCAAAACTTTTGAACTGGGAGATGTCTCTTGACAAGGATGGAATCTCTGATCAAGAAGAGCAAGGGGAAAACAAGAGGGGGAAAACACTCGGAAACTACTGGCTAATTTATTGCTCTCTCATGAATTTGAATCTCTCTTGGGAGTTATTTTTCAAAAGCAGAGATTGAGTCTATAGCAATCAAAACCCCTCAGTTAAGACATGGAATATTCATGTTCAAATTCTGTCCCCAAAACTGTACCACTGTGGGACTGGAGAAATGTTTGACGTGCCTAGATTTCACAGGAAAAGTAAACTTGCAATTTGAGAAGAAAGTTAAAAATTAGTCCCATAGTACACTACTTAGTATACTTACAACAGAAATACACTACTTGCAGCACCTTTTATTTTGAGCTGTCACTACAGTGACATATACACTAATCTTTATGAAATTTCAGCTCTTTTCCTTCTTTGGAAAATAGTCTCCTACATAATGATAAAAAGGTTCCTGTTATATCAATTAGACGAGTTTTAAAAACAAAATGAAAAAAAGGGAGAGGTAATCTTCCTATTAAAGCAGATTTATTCCTATCCCAGAAATTTTAAAGATAACTATTTGGAATATATCTGAAAGGCTAAGAAATAATCTATTTTTTTAAAAAAATCATCAATTTGTAAACAATTTCTGAAAAGTTAGAGTCTGCATCAAAACTACACATATATGTTCTTCAAACTTTCTTGCACATTTACTTGAAAACAGGCTCTGGTGTGCATAAAGAGAAGTATAGATATAAGAAATACAGGTGAAAAATAAATACCCCACACAATGGTAGCACCAAGTTGCCTTGGGAGATATTTTACCAAGAACTCTCTTATCAGAATAAGGATGGGTGATGCTCAATATATTTTATCCTGTAATTCAGAAGTAAAATTAAAAGTATTTTTACCACAAAAATGTTCTCCTCTTTGCTCTTCTATGTTACATAAGATATCTTTTTAGGAAAAATGCTTCAAAGTATAAGGTGTCCTTGAATGACTATGGAAAAACAACTCTGCAAAACCCATACAAAGTCAACCCCAAAGAAATCCTTAGCCATTAAATTCTGGCCAGCCTAAATCAAGTTCTGGCAGAAATCCAGTGCTACTGCTCTGTGCTGGTACCCCATATTAAATACAACATTTACATGTGTCTTTGCATATCATCATCTTTATTATTTTATCCTTTCTGTACTTAATGAAGGTTTAGGACTGAAAGCCTTGGCAGAAAGCTCAGAATAGAACAGATATAATAGAAGCAAAAATAATACCAGCTTTCAGAATAAATATAAATTTTAAAACACTACTGGAGAGGATTCAGTATTAATTTTATCTGTGTGTCTGTTCCTGGCTCCCTCAGAGTGGCCCACCAGGTGTGCAAAGTGTGGGCCTTGCCTGTGCTCCCAAAACCTCTGTTCCCCAAAAGACACCAAGAACTGTGATGCAGCCACCGTCTGTAGCTCCATGGCTACAAATAACTACCCTGTTAGAAAGGACAAAGGCTGCCTAGAATACACACCTCAGGCACTTCACCTCTTCCTTGGGGTATATGGTGGCATCTTCTATTTTGCCTAATTACAAATACTGCAGGCTAAACTGTTCCAGAAGATGTATCCAAACAAAATCAGCTTCAATCAAATTTCGCCATAGCTCTTAAGCCCAGAAAGGGCTGACCTGCACATGCAGTGTGACACATTCTCTTCCTTTTCTGTGGATTTGAAAACTTAGACTACTGAATTAAACATTAGATGCTTAATAAGTATAAAGAGTAGCAGTACAATTCTACTTACTGTTTCCTTTTACACATTCCTCCAGAAAAGAAAAAAAAAAAAAAATCAAACTAATTAGAGTTTATGAGAGCTATGGAGCACTGCTCTGGATGTTTTATTTCAAAGGTCATTTATAGTACAGATTTTTATTGCAGCTTAGGAGAATGAAAAATGTAAAAAGAAAGTTTCATTTGTCACTATCAGGGTGTGATAAAGGTTTGCTTGAGAACATATTTGAGTGGCATGTACAACACATACAGAAAGGCATCTCTTGGCATTGGGCTGGATAACAAATAATTATTTTCCATTTCTTTATTTTCATTTCCAGAAATCTGCTGTTTAAAGAGTTTTGTAGATAAAGCTTCCTTCTGAGTTGTAAGTAATTACAATTCTGGAGAAGAAACAACAGCATTGGTAAAAAAAAAAAAAAATACTGTTGTTTACTTTAGAGCCCAAAGAAATTGCTCCATTATTTCAGTTCGACACTTTATTTATTTATTTATTTATTTATTTGTTTATTTATTTATTTATTCAATGTGAGTGTTTTTATTGAAGCCTATTTTTGTTGGGTCTATAACAGAAATTACAGTGATGTCATATCTTTCTATGCTTAATGCTTTTAACATTTCTTTTTAGTGTCAGAGTAATGTAAATACACAGCTTATTGAAACACTAACATTTTGTTCAGCATGCTGGGTAGTAAATTTGATCATACTGGTATCTACTGTCTTCCCATTTTTACTGGTGTGACCAATGTTTACTATAGTACAGAATTTAGATTAGATTAGTCTCTTCAAAAAGTCAACAAGATTGATATATTCCTGACTGATGACTTAAAAAGGAGACAAAAATATTCTTCCCTTTTTCTGATTTCTGAGTTCAGAGAAAAAAAAATATTTGGGTCATTTTGAGGATTGTTGAATGATGCAGTTAAAGTGATATTTTTATCACATAAAAGCTTTCCACATCTATGTTTTTCACTACAAAAATATTTACAGCCATGATTTCCAGACATGCTGGATCTCTTCAATTCAGTTGAAGTCAAGAGGAGGTGGAGATTTTGGAGAACCAGTCTCAAGTGAAGTATGCACTACATGCAGCAGTATATGAAGACTGGCTGAGAGAATTGGGGTTGTTCACCCTGCAGAAGAGACAGGGGACACCTTAGATCAGCCTTATATCAGCACCTAACAGGACCCAGGAAAGAGGCTCTTTTCACAATGTAGTGGCAGGATGAGGAGAAATGGCTTAAAACTGCAAGAGAGCAGGTTTAGATCAGATATTAGGAAGAAATCCTTTACTGTGAGGCTGGTGAGGCACTGGCACAGGTTGCCCAGAGAAGCTGTGGCTGCCCCATCCCTGACAGTGTTCAAGGCCAGGATGGATGGAGCTCTGAGCAACCTGGTCTGGTGGAAGTTGTCCCTGACAATGGCACAAAATTGGGAAAGAATATCCTCACGAGTTCAGCAACATACTCCCATTTCAAACCCCTCCTCAGCAACATATTCCCATGCCCTAGTTGGCACTGCTGTTGATAAGAGTAACATTGTAGGTTATCATATCCAGCCTTTAATATTTTCCCCTAAATGTCTGTAAAAGTTTATTGAAAAATATATTTATGTAAATTTTCACTTTTTCAGGCTATGTCTTCTTATTCAATAATCTTTACTTTTACTTTTAGGTTTGGATTTGTTTTCTAAACAGGGCTCCTTGGAAATAATTGAAAGACTTTCTCACTCCCAGAGAAAGACTTTGCAAAAGGGATCAGCTGTTATGAGCAAATGTCAAGAAAAAACATTACAGACTGATCTATTTTTTCTTCTATTTCAAACATACAGACCAATTAAGAAAACTTTTTTTTCCCCACAGGCAATTCATGTTGAAAAGAAAATAGGTCCCTTTTAAAATTTTATGTACCAGAGATCTCTCCTGTAGGGAGAATACATATTCTATAATGTTTGTGTTTATTAAGTTAAACAATAATTTATTTTTTTTTTATATTTATATAAAGTGTCACAAGACAGACACTTAAAATTATAAATTTTTGGCTTTGTAATTCCCCTTCAAGTTCTGCATGCAGAGGGTTTTTTGCCTTTCCTTTGGCTACAACAGGATGTCATATATTGGAATCTACTTCTGCAATGTTTAAAATGTTCAAATACAGCTGCCATTGTAAATCTTAGTGGAACAATAAAATAAGTGTCTAAGTGAGTACTTGAATAAAAGAAGCATAATTCCTATTGAGTTATGTCTTTCTTTAAAAATGATACAGACCAAGTTACTATCAGAGATTATCCTAAATGAAGGGCATTTCTAAGACTACTTGGAGTGAGCTAATTCCCTAGGGACAAACACAGGATTCTCCCATGTCATGAAGGGAAAGAAAACATTCATTAATGAACCTTTTCCTCCTATTTAAATGAAATTTGTGGCTGATCAATCTTTGTGATACTTTTCCTTTGTGTTCACAGGCAATAAGGGAAGCAACTGACAAACACAGCTACTGTGTTACATGACTCAAGTAAATCTCATTAAGTCCTTTCAAAGGCTAACTAGAAGAAAGTATTTCACAGCCACATTTTGACTTTGACAGATAAATACCAGTGTATCCCAGCTCAAATCCTTTTATTGCAGGCATATATATATATATACACACACTATTTTTCCTTTCAGTTTGGTACCTGCCTTACACATTCCTTTTAAACATGTGACTATACTGGAGGAATTGGTGGTGTCATCCATTTTGAATGTAATGTATTGACTGACTACACAGAACTCAGTATTAGGTACAGAGAAGTTTGTTTTCCTTTTCCCAAAATTTACTGGGGTTTTCCCCTCAAAGTATATTACAGGGAAGAAACAGCTTGGAGATGGCAGAATACTTTGAAAAAAAAAAACAAAAAAACAAAAACCCAATCATTTTTTATCAGTAACTTGACTTGTGAGTGGGCTCTGTGCTACTTTTTGTGAACGAGACAAAGATAAGGCATAAGCCACACATTTGCCTTGGTACTTTGTTTGGGATGGACAAAAACCAGGATCAAAGCTAATGTATTGTAGTGCACCCTGCTCAACCCACCAGTGGCATGGAAAGCAGGAAGCAGCAGAGAGGTGGAGGGTGCACATAGTAATATGCTAACAAATATTTGAAAGAATATTAAAAACATTGTATTTTAAGTAATAAGGTATTGCAAATTCATTCCCACATAGACTGTAATTGATAATCTCTGCAGACTAAGATAACGAGAAGAAAGAGAAGGATAGAGTCGTTGGCAATTTTTACAAGAAAACACCAACAAGTATGCTTGAGATTTTTATAAACTTTTTAAAGAAAATTGCAACTAGGTATGCCAGCATACATCTTTCCATTAATTTCTTGTATATGCAGGTAATTATAATAATTTGAAATTCAAGACTAGTGGCATGTCCCATTAATATATCTATTTCACAAATAAAAGGAGAAAGGCCGTACTACCAATGGCAAAATACTAGTTACACTAAGCCAATAATCTTACTCATGTTTAACACATTAAGACTGATTTACCATTAAAAAAAAAAAAGCCCCAAACCCTTGTGTGTTCTACTGTGCTTAATTTTTTAAAAAATATGGACTTTCTTACCCATTTCAAAATTATTCAAAAGTATCTATTAAATTTTCATATATAGAGATAAGAAAATGGAGGAGAGAAAAAAAAAACTGGCAATGGGAAAAAGGTAAAAGACACCAGGGAAAAACCAATAATCAACAGATATAGTAATTTGAATATGAATTTCAGATATATTTGTACTTCTCTGAATAGCTTCTGAGGCAATAATTATTTTTTTTCAAAATGAGTTTCCTTACTACTTGTGATATTAATCAATTTCTTTCATTTTGCAAGATATCAGAATTATTAACTTAGTCACTATTAAACTGTATGACAGTTCCTCTAGGAAGTGTAGCTGAGTGTTATCTGGGAGTTGGGTTTGCTTTGTTTTTGACATCTCAGAGTTTTATACAGGGAGGATTAACCTTAGAATGGGACAAGTGTTGGCAACTCTTGAAGCATTTATCCCTCTCCAATATAAGCAATGGAATTTTGGCCCTAAAAATAATCACCTCAAGGGCCCCTGGGATGTAGAAATAGGCAATTAATATGGAAATAGAGCCTCTCTTTCAGGTGCCTGTACTGATGTTAGTCCCTCCTGTGTTGCCAGAGTGAGGGACAGCTGGAGCAGAAGCACTGCCTCCATACTTCCCCAAGGACCACTTGCAATCTGGCCTCCAAAACATATTTTCAATTTTCTCCATGGCATTTTTAATTGTAATCCCACTTCTCTGACAGAAAGAATTTTTTCACTTAACTGCCCCCTCTAACTCAGCACCTCACCTCCACCTTCGATCAAGATTTTGATACAGGAAATCTTGATTGGAATAACAGCATTTAAAGCTATTAAAGGAAAACGCTATTTACAGGTCAATGCTATTATCATTTTTATGCCTTGCATGCTTATATAAATTGAATCATGGAATTTATGTATACACTCAGATATAAACTCAAGCTTGGGAAAAAAAAAAAAAAAGGAAAAAAAAAAAAAAAAAAAAAACAATTATATGGGGAAAC
>VWYO01024647.1:92014-105903 GCA_013400275.1 Rhadina sibilatrix
AAACAAAACAAAAACAAAAAACCAACCAAACAAACAAAAAAAAACCCAAAAACCCCAAAACAAACAAAAAACCCACCCAAAAAATAAACCAACCCCCCCCCAAAAAAACCAAAAAAACCCAAAACCCCAAACAAACAAACAAAACCACAAAGGGAAGAAGCTGTGTGAATTGATCCCAGGCATTACATGATCTAACTTGAAGAATTTTATGGAGTGAGACAAGGGCATTGGTCCTTTGTCTCCATATCCATGTAGTAGAAATCACAGCTCTTTTAATGGCACTCACCTTTGGCAATTAAATACACTTTAGGGTGAAAGGTAGGGGTTTTGCTATTAATATTACTTTTTTTTTTTTTTTTAAGTAATCAATAGAGAGAAGTGGATGTCCTCAGATCCAAGGCACTAAACTGACCCTTTGAAGCTAGATGAGGATGGGAATGTTGCCTAAAAGTGCTCTAGGAATTCCTGCCAGAGGAGACTACTAGGGAGGGAACATTGCAGTTGCTAATGATAATGATTTAAAAGAAAGGGACAAGGGGTGAATTGCATGGACTTGTGCATATTGTGAGTTAGAAACAGGAAAAAAGAGGGGAGAAGATATGAAAGCAGAAAGAATAGCAGACAATATGGTAGTTATACATTTGTGTATAAGAAGGCAAAAAAAATAGAAATAAACATATATGAGTAATACATTTGATTGCAGGCAACTGCAAGGCCATACCACTGAGATTTGCATTAACAATCTTTTTAAAGATAATAGAAACAATTGTTGAAGTTTAATGACAAAAAGAAAAAAAAATAAGGACAGGAATAGCAAAAGAGTCTGTGCTTTTATATATTCAGAGACGGTTTTAGAGTAGTATACTATTATTAATAATAAAAAAAATACATGTCCTATTCTATATTTAATTTATCAGTCTTTCCCTTAAATAGTCAAGGCAAGCTTTGGAAGGTCAGAGATTTTTAAGATCTTCTTTAGATAGAGATTTAATTTGTCATCAACTTTTGGGGATTTTCTTCCAAATGATATTACCCTGTGATCATACAGCACAGTGGCTGCTTAGAGTTAACTGGCTAGTTGGTGCAAATTCTCAAATGAGCCTTTAAAATGAATTAAATTCTTTCTATTATTTCAGTATGAGTGAGGTTCATGCCCAGTCTTTGTATTAGGCTGGCAGTCTTCCAGCTACTTTCCTGCATTGCCTATATTATTCCAACATTTTTTTATTGTAACTCTTCTGCTCTGGAATTGACTGAATAAAGCTGATTGTGGAACCCTTGCCTTTGCACCTTCCAAGAAACACGTACTTAAAAATGTAATATGCACTGGGACAAGATAAATACGCTCTCCCAGAACAACAGCCACTACAATAAAAAATACCAGGACAGCAAATAGGAAAGAAAAATTCATTCTCTAGAGTATATTCAATGGGGCAAAGGCAAGAACCTCAGACAAAGTTTGATCCTGCATTTTTTTCCCTTTTTACTCTGACAGCACTCCAGATAGCTGCACTATAGGGAGAAGCTGGATACAACATCCTTTTCCCAGAGACCATCAGGGAACTTTTGGCAAGATAATACCTGGAGTGGGGGCTGGCAGGGCCCCCAGTTCCTTAGGCAGTTCTTTTATTCAACACTTCCTAGGCCAGATGGGTAGCAGATAGCCTGCTATAGCCTATAGCCCTGTGTTATGGGAAAGTCAGATGGAAATCAGATTTTTTTTAAGTGATATTTAACTACAGATTAAACTAAGGCATTGATATGCTGTATATATGATGGGGATCATATCTGGAGACTAACTTCAAACTCTGAATGCTTTGAGTGTATATGGTCAGAATGACAATCATGCTAAAGGATATTAGTCCTAACACAGAAAAGAGAACTCTGAGATTTAGGCAGTTCTTTATGGTTGCTCTATCATTCTCCTTTCCTCAGCAGGGCAGAGAATACAATGGAAATGCTTGATGGCTGAGGTAAAGACAGGAACATCATTTACCAGTTACTGTAATGGGCAAAACAGACCCAACTTGGGGGAAATTATTTCAGTGTACTGCCAACTAATAAGAGAGTAGGACAGTGAGAAATAAATACAAAGCTAAAACCACCTTCTCCACAGCCCATTCTTCCCAGGATCAACTGCACCCCTGACTCTTTGCCTTCCATCTTCCCAAGTGACACAGGGAGGTGGAAAATGGGAGCTGTGATCATTTCATAACACTTCATCTCTGTTGCTCTGATGCTCTTCCTCTGCTCCAGTGTGGTGTCTTTAACACAACATCCAGTCTCTCACAAAGTCCACCAATGTGGGTCCTTCCCACAGGCTCTGTTCTTTTAGACATGCTCCAGTAAGGGAAAATATTTTCATTAGGGAATTTTATTGCCATTGGACAGTAACTTTCCCCCTATTCCTAAATAATGTTATTCCTAAGGCACTATCACTGTTGCTGTTTGGCTCAGCCTTGGCCAGGGCCTGGTCCCTCTTGGAGCCAATTGGTTCTCTTGGACAAGGGGAAGCTTCTGGTACCTCCTCACAGGAGCTATCCCTGTAGCCCCCTGCTACCAAAACTTTGCCACATGAACCGTCCGTCCATCCATCCATCCATCCATCCATCCATCCATCCATCCATCATTCCATCTATCCCCCTTATCTGGGAATTATGTATTTAAGAATAATCTTTAAAATCCACAGTCCTCACATATTCTTCACAAACTTCACTCATATCAACAAAAAAATAATTCTGTGCTCCAAAATCATCACAACACCAAACAAAATTGGACAATTTACACAGAAATCGACGCTCATCCTTTTGCCATCCTTTTGGAAGTTCTGTAGGATCTCTTAGCTCTCTAATGTTGTTCAGTCCATATTTTGCCAATTACAAATTGGCAAATTTACAATTACTCCCAGTTACTACCTTTGCTTGAATTTGTAATGCCAGATGTTGGATTCCAAAAAAGGACTATGGGGGACTTACCTTACCTGGATGCCAGTTGCCACCAAGATACTCCAATGACTCCCTTTCTCAACAGGACAGTAGGGGAGAAAACAAGATAGAAAAAAAACCACATTGAATAAGACAAAGGAAATTTAACAAGACAAAGAGAAGGCTGAATGTGGAAGAAAAGAAATACAGAAGATTTTATTCTTTAATTCCCATCAGCAGACAATATCCAGGTACTTCCCAGGAAGCAGGACTTCAGCACGGATAGTGGTTTCTCTGGAAGATAAATATCATAATAATATTTGTCTTCCCTCTTTCTCCTCTCTCTTATATCTGAGCAAATGCTGCATGGTATGGAATATCCCTTTGGTCAGCTTGGGACATCTGTCCTGGCTGTGACCCCTCCCAAGATCTTACCCACTCCCACCTTACTGGGGGAGGGTAGCCTTGCTGGTATATTGGAGAGCTGGCCCTGGTGCTGTGGGAGCACGGCCCACCAGAACCAGAACATGGGTGTGTTCTCAAATCTTCCTAGATACCAATGCAAAGCACAGGCCTGTGAGGTCTCCTATAGTCTCAGCCAGAGCCAATACACCATATAGACCAAATACAGGCATTTGGGATTTCTCCCTATGTCACCAACTATCTCTGGAGAGCCAAAGCAGGGTTTCGATGGTTACGACTCAGAAAAAATTCTCATGTGAAAATAAAAATAACATAAAAGTTACTTTAGCTCTCAATGTGTTTTCAGAAATTCTAATTCTCATTCTTGTCAATTCCTTGGTTCAGTGCTACTCTCAGAAAAACACCAGTGCATCAAGGCTCTCGGATACCTGCCTAATAACAATTTATTAGGATGAGCAGTTTAGAAGATACAGGACTGTCACTGCAGAACTTCTGTGGTCATATTAAACAAAACTGACACAGAATTTCATTGGAGTGACATTTCATACTCCCTTACAATTCTTGGGATCTTTGAGATCCCACAGGATTCCAGGGCATACCATAAAATACATCCCATGACCATGGTGCCACTTCTGTCTTTTGAATGAGTGAACAACTCCTTTCAGTTGCTTATATAACATCTCTGATGGAAGTGCTTCTCAGTCCAGTGCAAGTGGAATACCAACCTAATAAATCTTTCAAAGGTATTTTCCAACCTAAATGACTCTATGATTCTAGTTCCTAATCATATCCTACTTTTCCTTATCTCACCATTTCTACTCACAAACCAGCATTTCTGTTAACCTTTTGCTCTTACTAGTGACATGCAGATTCAGTTGTGGTGAGACTGTAGGAGTGGCACATAAGCAGCTCCAAAACTTTATTAAAAAAAAAAAATTATTTGACATAAGTGCCCAGAAAATTAGGTAGCAGATGAATTATGTTCTGGAAGATAATGAGAAGAGATTACAGAAGAAGTGAAATGTTTTATCAGCGTTCCCATGGAAACTCAAATAGGTGCAATAACAAGCTTTTCAATTTCATCAAGTTTCCTGAGAACATAAAGTTGGATCCTGCTAACAGCCAAGGCAAAAAGCCCCCTGGTTTAGTCAGAATAGTGTTCAGTCAGCCTCAGTGCTCAACCTCCCAGTTTATGCCTAAGAAAGGGAAAGGAAGAGCCTTGCTGTGGGGGAACAGTCAGCTGACATGGGAGAAGGACAGAAAGTATGCAAAAGCAAGCCCAAGACAATAATTTTGCTGAAGAATGCTAAAGAAATGTTTTTTACAAGCATCACAGCCACTAGTATTGCCAGAATCCAGTGATACCCTTCATCCCACAGTGAGCTCTGCTTTCTGAAAGCAAGAGCTCCCTCCACAGGCGTTTGACCAGAAGCCTGATTTATAACCTAGAATTAGGAAAATGATGAGTTCTGAAACTCCCTGTTCTTCAGACACGACATTTTCACTAGGCAAGGAATAATTACTGTAGGTGTAAGTTTTCAGCTTCCTGTTTTTCAAATGTAATCTTGTGTGAATGCCTCTCTTGGCTGTAAAATTTGAAGAGCCTTTTTTGTTTATAGTGTGTCAATCCAAAGTTTGGCTTGTTTTGCCTTTTCTTCTTCTGACTGACAGTTTATACATCTAATATCATTAATACCTCCGCTGTTTTCTAAAACAGTAATTTTTGCAACAGGAGAATGAAGTTTCATTAAGAATTGTTCACATGCTGTCATAGAGGATTAAAGAGAAAGCATTTGAAACTGTCTAGTGTTTTAAGAGGAAAAGTCTAACATGACAAGATCTCTGCAGCTCATGTACAGTACAATATGCCACACTGTACAAAATACAGAATACAGCTTTAATGCTGCCAGGGAGACATTGCTCAGCACATTCACAGCCATTATGGGTTTCCATTTCCCTCTCAGTCTTCCAAATATACTCTACTGTGGTTTTAGAGCTACTTTGGCTATGGCAAAATAGGCCTTTTCTCTATCCAAATGTTCAGTAAAAGATTTCATTAAATAAGGATGCCAAGACAAACTAAATTGGACAAAAGAAAAGGATTGTGATAAATTAACCTTGTATTCAGAAGTCACTGAGAGCTAAGTTTCAATTTTTCATTGGCAAAATCATCTGCGATCTTCTGAAAACCTTCCACTTATGATTTTACTCTAGGCCATGATATATCAGTGTTAGTGAAACTCTGACAGTAGAGAGTGCATAGTAATCAACACTGAGATATCCTGAAGAAATAAGCTTCACAGGGGTGCAAAGCTGGGGAATTGCCATACGGGCTCACCGAAGTGTCCTTACCAAGGACTATGATGTTGCAAATATCTCAATAAACACCTAAAGACATTATTTTCATTCTCATGCTTTTGCTAGATTCCTTAGATCTCTGTCTATCCCAAAATTTCAAGTACATATCAAAGACACACCCCTCCTCCTCCCCCACTCCCACTGTTAGACCATAAGAGAACACCATAAATACCTCTCTGAGCATTTCTGGCCATAACAAATGTCTTCTTACTTCCAATGACAGCCCCACCCCAAACATAAGTATCTTGCAGTTTTGTGATAGCCCCAAGATCTTTTTAGGTGGTTTTGCTTTCTACATGACTGCACCTGTCTTCCCTATTCCCACTTGATTAATGTAATGTAATTTTTACACATGCAATGTCATGTCAGTCTTCCCTGTGGAAATCAGTGGCCTTCCAATACCTGAAGGGAACCTACAGGGAGGGACTATTTACAAGGGCTTGGAGTGACAGGACAAGGGGGAATGGCTTGACAGAGAATAGGTTTGGCCAAGATATTAGGGAGAAATTCTTCCCTGTGAGGGTGATGAGGCACAGGCACAGGTTTCCCAGGGCAGCTGTGGGTGCCTCATCCCTGGAAGGCCTCAAGACCAGGTTGGATAGCAGTCTGAGCAACCTGGTCTAGAGGTTGGATCTCAATGATCTTTAAGGTCCCTCCTATCTATGTCATTCTATGATAAGATATCTGCACAGCCAGTCTGATAGAATCCCCCAGTGGAGACCTTGAAAATGTCCAGCATTTGTCAGTGATAATCTGGACCAACTGGTCCAGATTATCACTGACAAATATACCAACTATATTTTAGTTGATACCAGGCTGGGTGTAGTGCCTTGTGAAAAAAATTAAAAAGTTAAATCCATTTATCAGAGTGTAACAAAATTGCAAAAATCTCTCACTGGGAGTACTTCTCCAGAGAAGATTTTTCAGACTTCAGCTGAAGACAAGTACTGAGGTGCCTGTGCTGACAGAGGAAAATAGTTGTTCTACACATTTAGAAAACAAGAAGAACCAAACAACCCAGTATCAGATGTTCCCTCAATATGCTGGAACAGCTCAATGGCTGTTTAAAAATATTGCTACAAAAATAAATGAATGAAACAACTGAAAAAGAAAAAAAAAAGGGGGGAGGGAGGGGAAGACAGATTTTAAGATTCTGAGATTAGATCCCAGCAGATGACATATTCCAGTCTTAATCAGTAGTATATCTTGGAATGCAAATAATCCAACAGAAATGTAGCATATCAGGGCAGTATGCTCTTCACAGGGAGGGAAATGGAATTTACTAACACTAGTATTCAATAACTACTTGTAAAAAAGATGTTAGGTTGTGAAAACAATGTTAAATAAATACATGCAACAAACACTGCTCCATCTTTACAGAAATAACAATGTATTATGTAACTATGATAACAACAGGGAAATCTAAAGGCCCACACCTCAGAGGATATTGGCCCAAGAAATTTCCTGTAAACGTAGAAGAGCAAAATTTCTAATCTGGTCTGATAGACTATGACCAATAGTAAGGCAGGAATAATAATTCTGCTCTTGTGATTATTGTGTATTTTGCAGTTATCCTCTCAGGTATTATGCTTGTGAAGTGAAAGCTTTGCTGAGTGTGCTGAGTTCAACAGATACTGACCTAACTTTTTGATCCTGTCTGAAAGCAGCTTCTAATTTTGTTACAAGTCTGTAAAAATTTCACTCTGCTTGCTTGAACCTGCACACCTCTGGTTCTGCATAAGAGTGTGCTCATATAAGAATAGCTTTTACAGTAAATATAATTAACTAATTTCCCTTGAAAAAGAAAGGATTTTGATGCTTTTGATATTTTACTGGGGGCTCTGAATAACTGAAGGTCTTTCAGATTTCAAAGTCATCCACTGCAATTGAAAGTATATCAAGAGTTAAAAGAGACTTTGCTTCCAGATTTGTAATGGTTGCACCTAGAAAATATTTCTGTAACATAATTTCACCTCATTACTTCAGTGATGTAATTGAATGGAAACTCAATCACATTAATTTCAATTAATTATTAATATTTATAGGTGAAAATTGGAGAAATTGAAATGCGTTTTATACAGATTTAAGGATGTCTGAGACTATTTGGAGATATCCAATTTAAGCTATACACTAATTTCTGTAATACTACAGAACAGTAGTAACCATTTTACAATAGTTAATCTCAGCACACATTCTGCCATATCTAAGATTTTTGCATGTCTAAGGTGTCTTAGCTCTGCCCCATTTGTCCCAGCTAGTTTATCTTTAAGAATAAAGCTTAGCTTTCAATTATGTGCTAAAGAACTGACCTGAAAAACAGATTATTTTCATATGCATTGATGCAGTATCTGTGGAAGCAGAAAGAAACCCAACCTTTTAAATACCCTGCAGAGAGCAAACATCCCTTAAATTCTGTGAGGCACCAAAACCTTGCCACAGCTCCAACACCTCTGCAAAGCAGTGCCTCCCACAACTACCTGTAATAGTTTGACCACAGCCAACAAGTAAACCCCACACAGCCATTCAGTTATTGCCCACACTGGGATGGGGGAGAGAAGCAGAAGGGAAGAAGGTAGAAAACTCGTAGGTTGAGATAAAGTTTAATTGGAAAGCAAGAGCTGCACAAATGAAAGCAAAACGAGGAGTTCATTCACTGCTTCTTGTGGGCAGGCAGATGTTCAGCATCCCCAGGACAGCAGGGATCCATCACATGGAGTGGTATCTTGGGAATACCAACACCATCACTCCAAGCCTGCCATCGCTCTCCTCTTCATTCTTTTTTTCCCCTCAGCCACATATATTGACCATGGTGCCTTACAGCATCGAATATCCCTTTGATCACTTGGGGTCAGCTGTCCTGGCTGTGCCCCCTCCCAGCATCTTCCACACTCCTAACCAAATTGCTGATGGGGTGGTGTGAAAATGATGCTCACTATTATCTAAAATATTCCTGTGTTATCAACAGTGTTTCTGGCACAAATCCAAAACATAGCCCCATACTAGATACTGTGAAGAAGATTAACTCTATCCCAGCCAAAAGCAGCATGAACCTATTCCCTTCAAACTGCCTTTTTACTCTTTGTTGTACAACACAAAAAAAAAAATAAATCTGAATATAAAACTGTATCTGAGCATAACCATTTTACAAACTAATCATTTCATTGTGAATAACTCCTGAAAAAATTTATAGCATGCTGATACTTAATTAATACATTATTAGAAGTGAAATCCAAACAGGGGTTAAACACATCCTAACACAGTGGAAAACAATTCTAGGATCATTTAAATAGCTCTAGGCTTTGGATACCAACATTTTCCTTCAACACAGGTTGTTCATTAGATTATTAATGCAATAGACTTTGTGAATGAAAAGAGTAATGATCAAGTATGTTGCCTTCAGGTTAGCTGTGAGCCCAGACATAGGCAAATCAGATTGCAAAGAGGGAAGGAGAAAAAAAAAAGGAAAAGGCAGATTGAGTTGTGAGTTACGTGCATATTTTGCTGAGCTGTTAACCAACGCTTCCTATCTCAATTGTAGTTTATCTAACTACACAACAAGTAGAGAAGGCTTACTTAACAAACAGTTTGAGATTATACATCTTCTGTGGGTTTTTTGTCTCTGCTAAAAAGAAAAAAAAAGATACTGTATAACCCATTTCCAAATAAACTGTTTTTCAGCAGTCAGGGAGGAAGCATGTGCTAATTTGCATGACCTATTATCTCTGGCATCTATTTGTTTGTGGTCTTTGCTTTTAGAAGAATTGGCATTAATTATAAGTATGGAAGTAATTTGAAATGTCAGTTCAGAATTTTACAGCTTGGAACAGCTCATCCTTCAATAATTAAGTCAATAAAATTAACTTAATTTAATTTAAACAGAGATGCTTCTTTTTAGACCTTACAGAGTGATTACAATTAGTATTTCATAATTAGTATTTTATTGATGTCCATACACTGGATTGCCAGGTGTCAAGATACACCAATGATTGGAAGTAATTTGATAAACATTCAGAACTGTGCATTAATGGCATGCCTCCCAATTATGAATTGAGTTAATGAATGCATTTAAATGTTATGGAGATGAATTTAAAGGACAGTTCAACCTTAATTACTATACCATTTCCTCCCTCTTCCCATTCTAATTATAACTTCAGTAGTTATCACCTTTTAGTATACAAATATCACATTCCTCTGTGAATGCAGAAATAGAATATTTATGATTTTTTAAAAATTTTTATTTTTAAGGGTGCTAACAGTACTAAAATAACAAGAGGTCATTTCTCCTAAAGACTTCCAGAAATTGAGAAATGATCTTTCCCAAGTCCTACTTCATTTGTATTTAATTTTCTTAACGACTAACAGGGAGGACAGGGCAAGAGAGTAAGTGAAACCCTTTCAACCAATATCTTAAATTCTCCCCCTTCATTAAAGAATGTTGAGAAATAATGGAAGAGTTAGCATCACTCACTAGCAGGGTGTTTGAAAGTGTGTACGGGGGAAATCTTTGCAGCTCTGTTTCAATGCAATTTAGCATCAAGTGGATGACCCTAAATGCTTCAAAATCTATGGCTCCTGACACCCACGGTAGTTTTGCTCTCACATGGAAATGATTTGGCCTTAGTTTTACAGGTGTTTACCTGTTATTACCAGGGCTTCCTCAGAAGAGTATGGTGAGGAAGACAGTAGTCCTGAACTCAGTGAAACCCCTGGAAGTTTATTCTCTTGTGAGCACATGCAAACCCAAGTTTTGAGGAAAAGCAAAGAAAAATTGTTATCTCTAAGGGATAGAGATGAATCATCAGCTACCAGATGGCTAATTCATGGCTGCAATTTCTTAACTTTGACATGTTTAAGGGGACAGCTTTGGTTGGAAATGGATGCCAGGAAATATTCCTATAAAAGCTGACTATGTCGTTAGAAGATACTTTTCCAAACCACAAAATTACTCTAGCACAGAAAAGAGACTTAGGAAGAATATGAGGGGTTTGCTATCAGATGTTCTGGAGCTCTGTAAGAAAGATGCAGTTTGCACAAATCCCTTAACACATTAAAAAACTGGAAGGAATAGAAGTGTATGATGTCCAAGGGCATTATGACATTGCAACCTGCCAAAAATAATCTGTTGTGCTTCTCAATAGCTTTACATTTCTTAGCACTTTAAAGGTCCTGATACTACACAGTGAGCACTATCTGCATGGAAATAGAATAAAAGGAATATTAAATAACATGACCTGAGTAGAGCTACTTTGTCCAATTCCCTCATTTCTCTTTCTCCCTTTCCTTAATTAGTTCTTCTATCTAGTTTCTCACAAAGTTCTCGTAGATTTTCATAGAGTTTATTTGTGGGGTTTTTGACTATCGTTTTCAATGTATAATGTTGAGAGTGGAGAACAGGCAGCTTTGAGAAGGATCAAGTTTTCCGCTTCACTGTGGAAAAAGAAAATATGGTTAAAGGTAGTAGAGACCCAAGACAGTGTCCCTAAAAAAAGATTTAACTTCTACCTACTCCCACCCTTGCACAGCTATGGCAGTGCTGTCTGTCGTGAGAGACTCTTTCTCCTGTGCTGAAAAGGCAGTGTCTGCAAGACAGACGCCTGCACAAGTGGTACCAAGAACAGGCTGAGACAACACCAATTCAGCATCCTACTTGATGTGTCTGCTCCTAAATTAAATGTGTATCCACACTGAAGAAACAGGACGTGTACAAAAGAAGGTGATCTGACAGGAAGATATATTTATTAGACTACACAGGCTTCTCACTGCACTTATTGTAAATCCTTGTAAATCCTTTGTCCCTTGCACTTGTGTAATTTTCTGAAGTGCAGTGAAAAGGAGGGCAAGTATATTCAGCCTTTATGATTTGCTATGACAAACATGGGAATTTCTTCTTGTTCAAACATGTCAACATGTGAGAGAACTGTGGGGATGTGTTTAGGTCCCTTCCCACCAGTCACAAAAAGCCTTGGATGTGCACCACCCAGTAGAAATCAGGAACATCCTGGAAAACAAAGGCTGTACTATTACAGCTTGCCTAAATCAATTGAAAAGACCTATCTTTTTCTATAAGAAAAGAGACCTAAATGTAGATTTTTTTTCCAAATTTAAAAAGTGCTTACAATTGCATTTAAACAGACTTGTGTTTAACTTCTATTCATGGACTAAGCCACAAGTCTCAATAATGCAACAAGAAGGATCAAAGTGACTCTTCCATAGCACTTAGAGTCATCTCTGCTTTACCCTCCTACATGAAAGTGCAGTTGGTCACTCAGCATTTGAGTTTCCCTTAAGAGCTTGTATTTTAGATCAAAAAAACCCATTTCACTTTGCTGACCAGTGGTGTACTGAATGTGATAAAATACGATCCAAGGATATTTTAAACTCTCTGGAACCAGACAATTAACAAAATTACCCCAGATTTTGAAAATCAAACACAATTTTGGAGACCTCAGCTAAAATGTTTGAACTTCTGAGGTGGGAAATAACCAGTGCTATATAGGCCACTGGTAAAAGTGTACAGTACAAATCAAATTGCTTAGACTAAGCATATATGTCAAATTAATATAGTGTAACATCACGGGGTTTTAGGTCAGAATTCATTTTAGATGGCATCCCTCCCATTTTTTTATTAAATAGGCGTAAAAAACAATGCATGAGTAAATCACTGTAAGATCAGAACACTGTACACTGAACATATTTACTTGCTGCCTTAGTCTAATCACAAGCTGGCCAAAGAACCTAAAAATTACATTAAAAGTCATGTGAGATTTTCTTACAGTTTCTAAAATTTGTGTGATTTCTTAAAGTTGGTTGGCAAATATGCCTTTCTGGAGCAGCAAGATACTAAAAGTTTTGAATGGCAAAAATTTAGTGCAGGGCCTTATAAAGGGGAAGGGTTTCTTGTGTTTACATCTTTAATTGAGATGACCTTTAGCACTTGCATGCACAAAAAAATGTATCAGAATGGTCTGGCCAGGTAGACATGTGTAACATAGAAGGAAAAGGACAAAAAAGAGCTGTCAGGTCCTCACCACATTTTATGAGTTTCTTTACTGCTAACAAATCATTATAGCGTGGTCCTACCAAGGTGAAGATTTTCTTAGGTTAATACAGACAACATTTCTACATTTTACTACTGGGAACATCAGCCTGGAATTGTTGTCTTGGAAATGGTATTCTTCACTACCAACACAAGCCAGTCTTGACCCCTGTTAAACACACATTTGCACATTCCCTTTTGTAATTTGTTCATACTGATTCTTCGTATTTTTTTACAAAGCTCTACAGAATTCACTGTATTTAAATGACAGTTCTTCTTATGAATCTCCTGTTTCCATTCTATCATAGGGCTCTTAAATGATGTAATTTGAAGCTAATATTTCTATCAGTTTCAAGTTCATCAATATTCAACAGTTTCACATTTATAGATATAAGCCTATCCAAAAGAACAAAAACTCCAACTCACAGAATTCAACTCCCCAGTTTGTTACAAGCTGAGATTTATATCCAAATTCCATGAAACACTGTGCAAACAGTAAAGCATTCCTGGCTGTATCTCTTTTTCCCTTGTAAACCAGCCTGTGTTTTGGCTTTAATCCCCTGTATAAAATCAAAATGTAATAACAAGCTCTTTGAGCAAAATGTCATTCTGTCTAGCAACTGAAGCTGCAGCACCAAACTGTGCTAACTAGATCACTGACAATTCAGCACTGTCAATAAATGACAGTATTGGTATGAGTAATGTGTATACTTAAGGCTACATGTAATGGGAATAAAGTGTTCTTCTATTGTCAAAAGTGTATCATTTCAGAATCTTCATAGCAGAAGCTTGATCGATAGCTCAGCAGGCTGGCAGACAAGGGAGCCAGCAGATAAAGACCAGCCCAATGACAGGTATAGCTGTTACATATTTTTGGAACATCATGATCTAACTGCAAGCTTATCAGATAAACAGAGGTGAAGGGGAGAAAGAAAGAAAAAAAAAGGCCTTTAAAAGGAATTGCCTCAAACTCACAGGTGACAGTACATGTACTGAAGACAGTGTAATTCTTGGCCGAATGACAGAGCATTGGTGACAATCATAATGAAGAAAGCCTGGTTTCTTCACTCCCTCAGCATTACATCCAAGTTAAAAACCAAACAAATATCACCACCTTCTCAAAAAAAAAAAAAAAAAAAAAAAAAAAA
>VWYO01024647.1:105964-124443 GCA_013400275.1 Rhadina sibilatrix
AAAAAAAAAACAAAAAAACCCCCACACCAAAACAAAACAAACCAACTCCCCACCAAAAACAAACAAACAAAAAACCCCAACCCAGCATTTTCATAAAGTTATTTTAAAAATCATATAGAGTACCATCACTACATATATTCAGCCAGCTGAGTACTTCTGATGGCATTCAAGTATCAGGCCTAAAGTTCTGGAAGTCATTCTGTTTTCTTACACAAGCCCTTCTTTTCTTCCCCCAGGCTGTTGAGGACATTTACAGCTACACAGGGAGCAACATAATATTGCTGCTATACTGTTTGTCCTTTATCCCAGGGGGAGGAGAGCTAAAAGAGGCACATCTGGAAGGTGTGACTGACATATTAAGAAAAAAAGACTGTGAAAGTGCCTAGGGAAAAGCTTAATTTATTAAAACAGCTGTCCTAGTTATGCCTCTTTCATGGCTTCTGATGTAGCCTTTATGTCGGTCTCCCCCCAAGTTCATTGAGCAAAGTTTTCTCACAGGGGTGGGTTGACCTTGACTGGCTGTCAAATCTCCACACAGCTGCTCTCACAAGTCCCCCTCCTCAACAGGGCAAGAGGCCACAACAAAACCTGGAAGAGCTCATGGACCAAGGCAAGGACAAGGAGCACTTATCAGTTACCACCACAGGCAAAACAGGCTCAGCTTGTGGAAAACTAGCTGATCACCAATTAAAATATAGAGCTGCATAGCAAGAAACAAAGACAAAATATTTTTCACCCTCCTTCTCAGGCTCAACTTCACTCCTCCACTGCCAGTTCCTCTGCCTGCTGCTTGAGCAGTGCAGGAGCCATGGGGAATGGAGGATGTGCTCCATGGGGGTCAGACGAGAGGCAAGAGGTAGAAACTGATGCACAGTAAGTTCCACCTGAACCCAAGGAAGAATTTCTTTATTGGACAGTAATGGAGCACTGGAACAGGTCACTCAGAGAGGCTGTGGAGTCTCCCTCACTGGAGATGTTCTAGAACCTTCTGGACACAGTCCTGTGCCATGTGCTTTGGGATGACCCTGCTTGGGCAGATGACCAGTGTGGTCCTTTCCAACCTTACCCATTCTGGGGTTCTTTGTAATGTAGGACACTGTGACTCTTGTCAGTCTACATATGACATTTGTCTCCCTTACTGCTCATGTCAGTTTCTAGCAGGAAGATACTTAGTGATATAATTAATAGCTTAAGACCTGCACAAGTAGGACATGTTCAATATTTCTCATCTGTATGCTTTTCTCTCTCTTCTAAAGTCTTGGATATATGCAAATGGTACCAAAATAAGGCTCCATATAATATCTTCCTCTGGAATTTCTAAGGCCTTAAACCACAATTTCTTGTTACTTGAGGTTTGGAGGGGTGGGAAAGAAGAGTTCCTTTCTCTGATCAACAAAGTTACAAAGGAAAATCCCAGGTTTGGGAGTTGAGCATTGACTATTCTAAGGATTTAAGGTGAAAGATTTTTAATGTGATTGTACTGGTAACACAAAGGAACTGAAAACAAAACAAATTAAGCTAAATCTAGTCCACCACAGAACAAACCATTCAGGAATAAAAGCATTGCATATGAGGCACTCATATGCCAAATAGCATTTCCTATTCCCTATTAGCAACTACTATCCTAACTCCCTAAACCAAGAATCAGCGGGAAAGATAATGGAAAAGGCTTTTTTTTTTTTTTTTTCTCTTCACTTTAGTGATTCCCTGTACATTTTTCACCATCTTTTGTTAATCCAGAAGACAGCATTGTGTACAGTGCTTTTAAGTCACCTCCCTCTAGTGATTGGAAGTCCACTGGAGAAATGGTTAAGGATCTGCAAATGCAACTAATTCTAAAGGAGTGCCATGTTTACTTCTATACACTTGGTCTTCAGAAGGTAAGTTTTTGGAATCTACTTTAAGTTTTAAAGAAGTCTCATAGCATTTCAAAGTACCAGCAGTTCCCTTTATTAAAAGAAAACATGACAACATGATACCAAAACCAGCCTAAGCCTTCTCTATCATGTGGCAGCTCTCGAGCTTTCTTGGATCAAAAGTCCACACAGCTCTTATAGGGCTGTAGCTTAATGCACCTCACTGAGCAGTACCTATATGTAAAAGACTTTCATTGGTTCAAGCTCCTGTTTCCAGGGTGAAACAGGGTAAAGGAAGAAGAAGATGTACTTTCTCACCTAGTGTAATTGTGTGCATTTGGGGGTGGGGAGCATTCGTTTATGTTGTAAGGTTTTAGCTAAATAAGTACATGGTTTGATTTTGCCGTGAATTTTAAAATAGGTAGATTACTTGGGAAATATAACTGTGTGTTTGGACAAGAGATGGGAAGTGGTCTTCACAGCTGTCAAGTAGCCCATGACACTGCTTGAAAAACAAATGAGCTAAAAAGCCACAAAACCAATTCACAACCTCAGCATACCCCTGAATCACACATTATTTCCCAGTGTAAGAGGAAATCAGAACAAATAAAGAGCTGAACAGCTCCAGAGAGATATGCACATTTGTTTTACCTTTGGTAAGTTTAGTCTGGCAGTCAGTTACACAGGACTAACATCAAGATACAGGAGATCTAGGACTGAAGAAATGAGACAGAGGTCAGAATATAGCATTAAGTTATTGACTGAGATTCAGGAAGCAATACACATGTGGACATGAAATTTCCCACAAAGGTCATTAAAGAAGAATCATGAACCTGAAACCTTACAATTCACAAGAACCTGCACAGGAAAGAAAAAATTATTAGAGAAGTTGGAGGAGAGTAGAGGGAAATAAGTTAAAAAAATAATCAGAAAGTGCTGACAGTGTAAGTTTAAGGAATCTGGTATTTCTGCACAAGCAGAGAAAGCGTAGCACAAGCTTTGGGATAAGCTGTTAGTATTTTGCAATGGATATGGGAAGAGATAGGTTGAATGGAAGCTGAAAAGAAGCTTCAGGCAAAGCTTCTTTTGCCCTTTGAACTCGTTTAAGCACGGAGTTCAAAGGGCAAAAGAAAAGAAAAAGGAAGAGCTGATATTTTGCAGTAACAGACTGTATTTTGGAGAAAGGAAATATAGACAGTGCTTGTCCAGTTTATGAGGCAGTCTGAAAGGATATTGAAGCAACTGGATTTAAAGATGAGATTCCCAAACTAGATTTCATTACTTTTAATAGTTCTTCAACGTTAACATATGCAACAAGCAGAAATTACTTGCTGAATAAGCCTCAACTGATGTGTTAAGGGTTGATCTCTTTAGAGACTTTTCTGATTACGCGCTTACATAATAGCATTTCATCATACAATTTTAATGGTGGTAATAGTTCTACTACACTTGTCTTTAATAAGCTCTCTAGAATTAACTCTATATTATGAAAAAACAAAAAATATAAGGAACATGCTATTAAGTAGATGCTAGGAAAGCACAATGTTGTTTTTAAATGCAAAAATTTTTCTCTCTGTCTTTAATGTAAAAGGAATCACAATCCCTGTGTCTCATGAATCAAACAGAAGGGGAAAAAAAGATCTGGCTTGACACTTGTGTGGGACAGGTTTTTGCTCTACTAATACACCTGAACAATGAATTCAAACTGATTTTTATCTTGTTTCAATCAGAGAGCTGATGTAGGCAAAAACCTGCATTTAATAGCATTATGGCTCAGATATATGCTGACAAAACCCTGAAAATTCAAAAGCAAAAGCATCTTTTAAATTACTTATTTAAATTTGAAAGGTCTGGCTTTTGTGTTTGGCTTTGTTTGTATGCTCCGAGCGTGGCTTTTCTCTTTTGTGCAATTTTAATATATAAATTGTACTTTACACAGTCTCCAAAGGTTGGGAAGCCTTTCTAGCCTCCCTGGATGGCAGACAGATGAATGATTCATAATAGCTGAATTCATTCTGAGGATTTTTTAATGTTTACAGTTTAACTGGCTAACATCAGTTTTGCAACATATGATTTAAACAGTCTTCAGGGATCTTGGGTATACATATTTTGATAAACTTAACAATCATATAAAATCATTTACTGCTACTGACAATGGTAGATTCTATCCTTTGTCTAAATTCTTTCATTTTGTGGATCATAAATACTGAGACCAACTGTTCCAAAGGCAATATTAAAGTCTTTTAATGCTGATTCAGTTACTAAGCACATGTTCTACACTGATGTGTCTAAATATCATAATGAAATTTTAATTGCAAAGAAAAGAGCATTTCTAAAATGAAACAATGTTTTTCATTTCTACAACACCCAGGGGCCATAATTCACTTATAGACTAATGGCCTGTAAAATTCTGCTTCTTGACTATTAACTGCAAAATTCAAGCAGTGTGAAAGAACATGAAATGCTTCCTGTAGAATACAGGTTTTAGAATCATAGAATGGCCTGGGTTGGAAGGGACCTTAGAGTTAACTTTGTTCCAAACCCCTGCCATAGTCAAGGACATTTTCACCAGACCAGGTTTCTCAGAGCCCGATCCAACCTGGCTCTTAACACTTCCAGAAATGAATCATCCCCATATTCTCTGGACAACCTGTTTTGATATCACACCACCCTCATAGTAAAAAAAAAAAACACATCTTCCACATATGTAAACTAAATTGTCCGTTTCAGTTTGAGCCCATAATTCTTTGCCCTGTCCTTGAGGAAATTCCCTCTGGCTTCCTTGCAGGCTCCCTTCAGATATTGGAAGGTTACTGTGATATTTCCACCCAACCTTCTCTAACTCTGGAGGCTGAAGTCAGTTTATTTAGTTCTTCATTCTTAGTAGGTTATGTTCCCCATCTTACTTCTTGGTTTTACCCTGACATTAAAAGCAGTAGAGTAGAAACAGAAACTTGCATTCAGCACCTCCCCTCACTGCCTACAGCAAGCTGTAGACATCTTCCCTGAGATAAACTTTGTGAATGTGTGTACTGTTTCAGAACTTGTGTGAACAGAAAAAAAACCCCCAGAAGATAATTTTTCTAGCTCTGAAAAATTTACAATTGTGCTTGCAAAGATAGGTGCATGCACATGTAGGGAATACCTACAAGATTTTAAGTGCATCATGTTCAGACAACTTGCTGGTGTGGGAAAAGATAAATACCCAGTCACCTCAGATTGTTCCCATATGCACTATCACTGTTATGCATGATATATATATATACTCATCAGTTGACCTCCCTCTATCTGTTATGTTCTTAAAAAGTCACAAATTCAGGGAAATTTCTCTGTGGAAGTGGGGGAAGCACAGCTTGTGTTAGAGCAAAACTTTTCATAAGTTATTCACTCATTAAAGGACAGAACACTGCTTGGAGAAAATATGAGAAATGAATGTTGTGCTGAGTCAACTTAGAAAGAGAACACTAATGGGCAAATTATGGATTTCTCACACCACCACCACTCTAGTGAGGAATAACATCTCAGGTCCAAGATCAGAGGTCAGCCTGGGTACAGAATCTGCAGCTCCTAAAGTTCACAGGAGAATCAAAGCCTGGGTAAATAAGAATTCTGCTTTCAACTGGCCAGGGAAATCTCATCCTTATTCAAATACAGCTACAGAGTGGATTAGAGAATGCATGATAATAATTTGCTTTTCATGTGTATTTGCACAGATGCATTTTCTACACATGTAGTTTCACAAATTCTTTAAACAAACTTTGAGTGTAAGTGCTTATGTAAGGAGAATCTACCTAAAACACACATACTTTCTTTTTTTTTTCTGATTAAAGAAAAATCCCTGGATAACATAACATTGTCACACAGTTTTTAATTTTTTTTTTTTTNCATAACATTTTCACACAGTTTTTTATTTTTTTTTTTTTTTTTTTTTTAAATTTAGAATTTCAAAGCATCTAAACCATGGTGTCCTATTGGACATTTTGATTCAGTTCAACACCTTCAACTACCAATACTGTAAATTAGAACTGCAAAGACAACTCATTTAGTGAGTTCCAAAGGAACAACAAAACAAAACAAAAACCCCCAAAAGAAAACAACAACAAAACAAAACCCAAAACAACCCAACCAAACAAAACACCAAAAAAACCCCCCAAAAACCCAAAAAACCCCCTCAACCTTCCTCCCTCTAAACCACAAACAAGAAACTTATTACTAACACACAGAAAATAAACTGAGAAAGTCTAATTTCCTATGTTGAACGTGCAGGTTTTCTAAGAACTGGGCTATCAAGTTATTGATTAAATCTATAACTGGGATCTAGCACACTTGAATATATAACTAAAAACATAGATCTTGTTCTTCTGGGTGGAAAATTTACTTTTCTAGAGCATGACTAGCAAGTTAAATAAAAAGTAGAGATTCTTTAATTCAAATACTTCGGAATTATCCTTGGTGGTTTGCTTTTTTCTTTTTTTTTTTCTTTTTTTTTTTTTTTTTTCCCATTTAGGAACATAATATGGGAAAAAAAGAAGCTAGTTTAAGAGTTCTCCTTTCTTAGTTCCACTACTTGTGTGTGCATAATCCTTTTGACACTTGACCTGTCTACATGTCCACCAAATATGACGAGACTGACTTGATGTTATGGAAATTTTACATGCCAGCCACCATAACAAGATTACACTCCAAGGTCCCACTGAGTCATGAAGCCAAGAAGAGGTTTTTAATAAAGTTCATTTTATTAATAGTGCTACAGCTTGAGCTGCGTGCCTCCAAGGAGGAAACCTGAACAAAGAAATCTCTGTGTAGTTGTACTGCTACAATCCAGGTTTCCTGTCCCTAAAGCAATAGTTTGGACCAATAGTTATATTAGTATCTGGGACTTTACACCTTTTTAATTTGATTTGTTTGTTGTTTCATCGGGGAAGATATATTTTTCTGCAAGAGACAGTGTTTCTCTCTCCTGTTTCACCCCCTCTTAGCCTGGTTTGAATGGGTGCTGTGGTTATCTTTTCAGCAGTTGCAATCTGGTTGTTATAGTTCATGTATCACAATCTGTAGGCTTTGTCTGCTCATGCAATCTACTATTGCTAAGTCTTAATTATGCAATGGCCCTCTCCAGAACAGTCCTACCTTTTTATTAAAAATTAATATTCATGCTATTTATTATATGGGAGCAGAATATTGTAGCCTCTCAGATGTAAGCACAGTTGAGTACACCAAGTGTTACAATGTTAAATACAAACAGTATGCCATATTATTATAAAAATCAATAACCCATAAAGAATTCATTTTGCCCAGGCTCTTACTTAAATCTGATATCCAGGAGGTGAGCCAAGACCATATGTCTTGTAAGCCTCTTGAAGTACTGTCCAATTGTATTTTATGCACTAATTTTACTTGCTACCACAACTTCCAGACAGCAGCTGAAATCCTCCCACTCTAGTCAACAAACATGCAATGACTAGTATTAATAATTGTACACACTTCTCCTTGTGAGGCTAAGAAAGTGTCTGCTGACATTCTATTTTTCAGGGAAATTTCAGAGTTATGAAACCTTTTTTTAGAATGCATCAGCAGTACTACTGCCTGAAGTTTCTATTGCCACTGAAATGTTAACTAAGTCCTTTTCCAATTCGATCACTCCCAATCAGATAAAACAAACAAACAAACAAACAAACCCCCACAACAACAAAAAAACATAAGAAGTGGAATGCAGTTGGACTTTCTACTATTTAATTACTACATTTCGTCCTATGAACAAATGTTTGTACCTTGATCCTGATATCACAGCTAAAATTGAGAACAAAAATATTAGCAGTTGAGACTCCTAAGACAAAAAATTCCTGACCTGTCTCCTGGTACTTTCTTGTAAGCTCTCTTACCACATATCCTAGATGACCCTTTGCCCTGAGGTACAGGCCAAGGTGCATGGAAAAGTCCCCAACTATTCTTTTTATTTATAGGCCCACTGTTTGGTTATAATCATTAAGGTTGCTCACAAGAGTAGTGTTACTATAGGAGCATAAGCTGAGTGAGACAGGTGTAATGTTTTACACACTGCATTTTGTTCTTTGCCTCTGGGACTGCCACCTCCCACTGTTGTGAGTGCATGTGGTTTTGGTGGAAAGAAATATGTGAACAATAAATAGTCCATGGGATGTTATTTAGTACAAGGATCCCTAATAGAGGCGTGCTCAAAGACAAGTGGCTTGGAAAGAAAGGACATATCCAATAGTGAGTTTTATTAGTAATTTGGACTATGGTTTTTGATCTGTTGAAATAAAAATTTTCCCTCCTTGTAACAAGGCTGTATAAATTTAGATACTATCTCATGTGAAAACACATGGCAAAGGCTACTAACTTTACGTGTAGGATTTCCATGATTCCGTCAGCCACTTGGAAACCTCATACCCAAGTAGGTCTGAAAAAAAAGAAAGCTTATTTCAGTTTTTAAAACAGTGACCATGTCAGAATTGTCCTGCACTCGTTGTTCATCCACTGAATGACTCTTTGACAACCACTTAACATGCAAGTGATGGATCCAAGCTTCTTGTCCTCTAACTTTTACAGCAAAGTAAGAATTTAATAAGACTGTCTGCAGCCACTCCCACATTCCAATTTAGATTTATGGGAAAACACTTTTAATAAAATTTTATCTCCAGGCTACAAATCATGTGCCTGTACCTCCAGAGACATGGGTTAGTACCACTAATCATGATCCCTTTTAATTTTGAAACTTTCCTGTAAGTTTAGGACATAGTGTGTCAAACGCTCATCTGCATTCAAGAAGCTGTTTTGGGCTGGATATAAGTTCCCAGTTTTGACAAGTGTCTCCCAAAAAGAACTCCATCAAGCAATAGTCCAAGTCATTTTCTTGGGGCATTTCAAATGTCCCATAAGTTTAAATTTAAGGTTTCAGGCCATTTTAACCCCATATATGTGCAAATTTTGGCTGTTCTATCCTTAATAGATAATTCATCCTTTCTACCTGTCTAGATGCTGGAGGGTGATAAGGGTCTGCAATCTTTTTAATTCCTAACCTTTTATAAAATCAATTGATTGTTCCTGCTGTGAAACCTGACAATCTTCTGATTCAGATTCTTGCATTCCATACCTAGGAATAATTTCTTTAAGGAGAGCTTTTGTTACTCTTCCATTGTCTGCTTATTTTATTGGGAAAGCCTCCACTCATACTGATAATTGTTCTCCTATAACTAGCAAATGTTTACAACCACATACTGTGGACATAACAGCATTGTTTACATGAAGTCTTCAGAATGGGGAAAAATGTCTGCTTTCTTTCCAATGGCTTTATATTTGAGAATTTCTTACAGATAGGACAGGCATTAATAATTATTTTAGTGGCTGCATAGATATTCGGTGCCACTCATACTTGCAGCACTTGGGCAGCCACTGCTTCCAGTCCTCTGTGAGCTTTACCATGGAACCACTTGGTTACAGCAATTATTTCAGTAAGACGGATTTCCCCTCCCATTTTCCATATCGTCTTCATCTTCTACTGTTTTCTATTTTTCTCCAATGTTCTTTGCTTGTCACGTTTGATCAATATAGTTTATAGTTTTCTTGGATGGTCAGCACTATACCTCAAGTTATTGTCTAAAGCAATTGCTGTGATCTTTACCACAAGCTGGCAAGACACAGGTTTTGCTGCTATATCAACTAAGCCTTATCCTTCCCTAATTGCAGCACCCCTTGTATGAACTGGACAGTAAGCTACAGTAAATTTCAGTGGACAGTAAATTTCGGGACAGTAAATTATCTCTTGCCTTTGGAAACTGCTTCATCATTCAGTAAATTGCTGAGAGCTCCTGATCTCAAAGGAGTAACTGTATTGAGTCTTACTCCTCAATCTATGTTGAGAAATTCCTCAAACTTCACAAGGATTTTTCACCTCTCCCATTAATTGGTAGGTATTACAGTGTCCAGTATATCTGAGCTCTTGAAAGACAGACCTCTTCCGTGACAGATACCTGCAGTCTCCCCATCAAGACTTCAGTTTTTGTGGCTACAGCATAAGACAAATGCATTTCTAATCTGTTACTTGTTTGAACCATCTAAATAGTTTACCAGCTGCAAGTGCTGACATTTCCTTAGGGCACAATTATTTAAGAACTAGTGCTTTCTGTATTCATCCAACTTTACTGTCCACCACCAGTCTGCATCTCTATGAGAGCACATTTTTTTATCTCTTGCCTCCTTTTAGTTTACATTTAAGTGCCTTGGCTTGTATTTCTCTTTGCTTCTTTGTTATCTTCTCAGTTGGCACTACCAACTCTTTTCAATTTATGACAAGCTGTGAATGTCATTAACACTATATCCCCCTCCCACTTCCACAGCAATAATGATGATGATATGCAAATGACTAATTCTATCCTACTGAAGTAAATAAATCTTAACTCTCATTTACATAACTTGGAAGAAAGCCCCAAAAGAACACTTGTTAAGTTTTTTCCACTTTGATGCAGGTACTTGAACCCACTGTTTACTTTTTCAGACAGTCCTAATAGAGATCATCATTCTAGAATAACCTGTGTTAAAGCTTAAGAGGATGATCCCTACACTCTCCCAAATGGATTCATTAAAAAATTCAAACAAAATGGAAACACATTTCCTCCAGATATTCAAATACCATGCTGATAGTTACAAAAGTTCAATTTACAAACGCAAGTGTTTACTATACATATGCACATCAGTGGTGTTAGATGTTAAGGACACTTCAACTCCATCAATATAACTTTGAAAAAATGGTTTATTATATCTGCTGTGGAAAATTTGTTGTTTGTTCAGGAAATACTACAGTTTGGTGTGTTTTACTGGGGGTTTGTTTTCCTGTTTGCAGGGCTTTTTAAACCAAAGTCCATTCTCTATAAATCTATGACCATTACTTGACAGAAAAATAAAAGATTTACAGTGGCACACAGAAACCACTGTTTATGCATCAAACATCATTCAAGAAGGGGAGAATTCACCCATGCTCATGTCATTGTGGGATTTATCCACCATAATTTACAGACAAGAAACACCCTAATCTAAGCAGCATCAGCAGCTCCAGTTTTGACATGCTGCCAAGTCTCAGGCAAGTCACAGTTTCTGATGCCCAGTTTGACCATGGCAGGTAAGGAGTCCTCTGCCTGACAGCACCTTAATTCACACCTAGAGATCTGTGGTGCAGTCCTGCAGGGTTTATAGCCAGGGAAGAGAAACAGGAGTGTCATGGGCATGACTCACACCTTTTCAGATGAAGATACTGAAAGAGGCTAAGATGAGCCACCCCTTGAAGGCCTGTTCACTGACCACAACAGGGACCCATCATAGCTCACACAGCCTGAGACATCCTTCATATTTTACAGCCAGAGAGGGCAGAACAAATCCTTCCCTCCACCTTCCCAGAAGTTAAATTGCTAGAAGGAGCTATGACTTAATCTGAGACTGGGCAGCACAGCACTGGAGCTTCAGCCTCTTTTTCTAACTTTAAGTCAACTGCCTATCTCTATCTGCCAGACCTTACTGTGATGCAGATGTGAATTAATTGTTTCAGTTAGCTTACCTGATCAGAAATCAAGGCAAATTGCTCAGGATTTTCTTAGCTTGCCCAGCACAATTAAAGATACAGAGTAGAATTTTTTTAATTGGAACACATTTTATATTTACCAGTTGTGGAAAAAAAAGGTCATGCTACTGCACTTGCAGGTGCCACATTATGAAACTGTCCAAAATTTTTTTTCCTCTCCGAAAATGACTGTTTTGTCAAAAACATGAGATAAGAGAGGAAAAGAAGTGCATATAGTTTTCTGTATGCACCAGATATTTTAATTATCCTGATAGACAAGAAAGCGAGTGTTTGATGAATTCAGACATTTAGGTAAATTTTGGACTAATGAGTGTTTGCCATGTCTGGTTTTCCAACAGAACATTTTACCAAAATATATTTTTATTATTTAAATTTTTATGTTCTATTTCTACTTTCACATCATTTTATTCAGATCTTTTGTTTACATCCCACCTTCTCTTTTAGAAGAAAAACCATACCTTAGGTCTCTAGATAACAGAGAGAGCAAGGGAAAAAAATTGGGTTGTTTTCCTTTCTTAGGTTATTGAACTCAGACAGACTATATCTTTTTTGGTACTCTCCTTCCCTACCCCCCCACCCTCAATATTCTTAGGAACTAGATAAATACCCATTTTGGAACACAAGTCCTACATATTATCTATTCTAAATTACAGTATCTATTGATGAATTCCCCTCATGAAGGGTTTTTATTTTTCAGACTCTGATTCAGTATAAGCTTCAGATGTTTCAGTTAGTCAAATCTTGCTGTGGTACCTTCAAGAGATCTGCAGTTCATTATGATAAATTGCACAGATTTTGTACCATAAGTTTGTGTCTGCTGCTGTCACAGAGCAGGACATAAATAGACAATTGTCCAGAATGGGGAAGAAACCCAGGAGCCTGCTCCTCTAAAGGCTGTGTGCAGTTAAAACTGCTCATTTCTCTACCCTAAAGTAGCTTTGCCTATTTCAAACTTCACCTATCCCTCTTCCCTGTTTCCCCCCTTATAGTGACATCTCCACTACACCCTTCCTTCTTTATTTTCAATGTACAGTCTCCTGAATTCCAGCTGCCCATGTCACATCTCCCTCCTAGACATGTCTCTTCTTCCTTATGCCCCAAAGACCCTGTCCCACCTCCTCCCTGTTCCCAGAATTTATTTTCTTGTTTTTACAAAATCGAGTTTTGTTCTATCCTTGAGACATATCAGCATTGACTGTACAGCCAAGAAGTGATTAGTCAACAGCATCTCTGAGACCAAGGTTAGGATGGTGCCACCTGTCTTTAAATTAACACAGTAATATTTGCTCACAGCAGCATCACAGAAGGGAGAGTCAGAAGAACTGTTTTCCGAGAAATACATCCCTCTGTTGCCTACTGCAAAAATCCACATGCCTATATTCCAAACTCAAGACAGCCCCAAACATTCCAGAATCATCCAGGTTTGCCATTGAGGGTACAGTCATCAAAGGCCTGTGACAGCAAACATTAGATATCAGAGGTGGCTATGTCTTAGCTACTTTAGAATTTTATCCTCTGTGGCTACTCCCCACCCCCTAACCTACTCTGGATACAGTCACTAGCAAGCCCAACACAGACAATAGCTTGGAATTAAGAAAAGGAAAGGAAGAAGGAAAATAATAAGGCAAGAAGCTGTGCTTCTGCAGCATCTGCGCTTAGCATAATAGTATTGAAATATTCTGTGCATGCACCTCTGTGCAATAATCACTAGATAATCCCTGTTACCATCCACAGGAATCATGCTTCTGCAGAGCTGAAATCACAGTAACAGGAAGAGGAAAATGATTCATTCAGAGAAAAAAAAAAAAAAAAAGAAAAAAAAAAAGTTTATTCTACCCAGAAGGAAAGCACACCTCTTCTTCCAGTGCATTAACAAAATTATTCTCTGAGAGAAAAAAAAATAGCTTTAGCTTTCTTTGTCTTAAACATATTTCTTCATCTCAGATGATAAACATAATCTACATAACAGAGATAAGTGGACAACATATCCAGATTGTTACATATTGTATTATCACCTTTATTGAATATATATTGTCAATAGTAGCAAAATCCTTGTTTTTCTGCTTTGGAAAAAAAACCCCAAAACTACAAGGACAAACTACTGCTGCCAAGAGTAGGTGTTCAACTCCACTGACTCCAGGCAAGCTGAACCTGCTGATGCCAGCAAGGACTGTGACCCCAAGTCACACTTCCCACAGAAGAGTGAGGGTGCAGGATAGAGGACATGCTGCAGATTTCTATTTCTGTAAAGGCTTTAGCACAATCTGCATGCAGGGTGTGAAATGCAGCAAAATTGTAGCATACTGAAAGGTTGACAATGTCCTTTTGCTAACCTACATCTTCAAAGCAATATTCTCTCATCAGCTTATCCTTCTTCTGGCCCTCTGCTTGAGGTCTTTGTCCTCTTCCCCTCCACTCTACTGTGCATTAGAATTGAGCTCTGTAGCTAAGCAGTCTTCTCCAGAAGCCAACTGTACAGGCTAATTTTATATTCTTCTGAAAATCCACTCTCCAGTGAAGTGTGCTTTGAGGTAAATTTGAGGTCCTTTTATGTAGTTTTGCTCCCACAGGTCTTTTACTGTTTCCACCACTTCCTTCTCTACTCAATATTTTATTAGGTTGCTGGCAAGTGTGGAGGTTATTCCTGTTCCTTTAACTCTTTATTCTGGAAATAAAAAAAAAATCCTACCCTAGAACTGACAGGGGAAAGAGGCAATGATATGTAGGCCTTGGAGCAGGTAACAAGAGAATGTCACCATTCTAAATCCCAAACTATAAAAATTACAGCAATAAAAAATCCCACATGCAAGTACTGCTGCTAAAGCTGTTGTACTGTGCCTTCAAATATTTAAATTTCCCCCAGGTTAGATACTTGTATTTAAGGCCTTATTCTAGAATCCTTGTTGGCGTTATGCAGATGACCACAGATTTAATTCATGTATGTAAAGAGTTTTACAGACCTTGGATTACCCTTATCACAGATCTTAAGGTTGTAGTTCATTGCTTTTTGAGGAGAGTTGTTCTTCACTGCTGGACCTCTCTTTGAGCTTTATTCTATGTGTGGCCCAAGGGGACAGTTTCTCACTCCGCCTTCTTTTTGTTTTATTTCAGTGACTACATTTTCCATTTCCTTCCCTTCTTATGCAGAGGCACAGCCTCTATTCATTTCTCCTCTGACCTCCACGTTCCCCTCTACCAACTCTCAGATTCCCTACCCAACAGGAAGCTGCACTCTGGTGAAAAGCATCTGTTGATGACAGCTGAGTGCTGTGGGAATGCAGAGCTGAGGGGGAAGCACTGCAGGTGCCTACCTTCGACTGCACATCTATCCTTGTTAGCTACTGCTTTCTTACCTCCACTACATAAAAGACCAGATCAGCAACAGAACACAGAAAGATGTTGCTTTTAAGGGATCACCTGCTGTCTCACCTAGAGACACAGCTGCAGGTTTTCAGCAGGCACGATGATTCTGCAGCTTTCTTCACTGTTGTCTTTGCCTTTGCCTCCATGAAAAAGCAATGAGCCACACTAGAATGACAAAGTACATAGATGCACTTCCCATCCCCCCTTAAGGAGCCTGAGAAAAAGCTGCCAGGGACAGTTCAGACCCACACTGAATCCTCATGTGGCACCAAGGACAGGACACTTTAAAGCAGAAAACCCTCAGAAGCACAGTGTTCCTATATAACCCTAGTGCCTTGCCTGAAAAGTCCCTGGACTCAGAAATGTTCTTTGGCTTGGTACTGTTTCCAGCTTTAGATCCCATGAGCAGAGTAAGAAGCTAGTTGCTTCTGAAGAGAGCAGAAACCATGATGCTCACTCAGTGAATAATGAGGTATCACTTCTATCAACCCTGATAGACATACTGGAGTTTCCATCCAGAGACTGGAAAGGATGCAGTAGACGTCAAACCTATTTTAAGTTTTACGTGCAATTTTTCAAGGAAAAAATAATTTAGGAAGGATTAGAACTTAAGGATTTATACCACAAAGTGGCCTTTCCTCCCCTTAGCAGCTCCAGTCACTACACAATCACCAGTACAAACAGGCACTGCAGCAGCTTGTGCTGAAATACAAAAGCTGGGCAGCAAGCACTACTTTCCCCAATAGGACAGTCACTGCAAATGAACTCTGAAAAGAGCTAACACAGGTACACAAAGAAGCTGGAGACTGATAATGAGCAGAGCAGTAGTGTGAGAACAAAAAGCCAGCTTCTCACCTCATCACCTTTCGGAGCACCACTCCAGCCACACAGCTTAAAGACTGAATCCAGCACTGAACAATGATTGTGCCTGCACAACACAGAAACAGCCTTCAAGCACCACATGTTGCAGATATACTTCCTTAGAGTAGTGCCCTTGAAAAGCTTGCACAGACTGTTGGAGTTTGTTTTGTTGTTTTTTTTTTTTTTTCCCAACTAAATTTTTCAGAGGTTTATAAAATACCTGCTAAACCTTCAGTAAAATTGTCAGACAAGCAGGAAGAGACTTAAATCTCCTAGAATTAGCTGTCAAAGTTAATTGGGTAGTTAGAAAAAATTATTTACTTGAAGCAGGTTACTTAGGTTCCTCCTTGTCTTGAGCTGATTATCTTCCTTTTCTGTAGGGAGATCTAAGAGAAGCTCGGAACAACTTGGAGCAGGCATCTATATTTCAGATATCTGGGCTATTTGCCTCAAAAAGTAAATTGTATTATCAAATAACTATCAACATTTCAGGCATATTTGGATTTCACTTGCATTACAAGAGAGCTATGAAAGCCTGGCTGCCCTTCCAAACCAAACATGCAGTACTAGATCTGGGAGTTCACCTTTCCTAATGTGATTTTGGTTTCCTTTAGAGAAAGCTGGAGTTCTGCTGTACACTACAACAGAATCTACAGATGGGGCAACTGGAAGAGTAGGATTGCGTAAAACACACACATCACACCTCACACTGAGCATGACTCCTCATCTTATTTTACACAGTTTACCAGAGGAAAACTGTTGGAGTCCAGGGCACGTGGAAAATCCCTCATGCTGCCCTGGTGGTTCTGAGACCTTGGCTGGGACCCCAGGAAAGCACTGCCTTTGACCTTAGTCCATGGGAAAAGCTTCCAACACTTAGAGATGAGTTGAAAACAATGAAGGTTTGAAAGAAATAGTAGTTTAGCTTGTCACAGGGTGAAAATTTGCAGTTTTGGGTTTTTAGTACGGAGAGAGATTAGAGCAAGGTGGAGAATTTTGGGCGGTGTCTCATCTTCTTCTTCTTCTGCTCCATTTTCTGCTGTGACGGTGGCACAGAGACATTGGTAGAATGGATTTGACACAGAGGTGTCAAGTGTTTAGAATAGGTAGTGATCATTGGTACAAAATTGTAAACACAGCATGTTTTAGGAGTTAATTGGGCTAGAAACCTTTAAGAACCTTGGGATCTGTCGGGGGTGCGGTTTCAACTGTTTCTGGTGCGTTCAGCCAGGTTTTGGCAGCACGCAGAACTTGAGATAACAAATAGAATAAACAGCTCTGAAGACTGAAGCTGCGAGTTTCATTTATCTTTTTAACCCTGGCACTGGACTTTTGGAGGAAAAAAGATCACCTCCCAATCGGGGACTCCGGAAAGGGGAGTTTCCCGCAGAAAACAACTTGGGAAAACCTGACCATCACTTCTCCTCCAGAATGTGGCAGGTCTGCTGCTGTGCAGAAAATGTGATCATGCTTTCACTGTTATGTAGCATCTGACAAAGACAATTTACAAGTGCTTGAAAGAAAAAGAAAAAAAAAAAAAATCCAACCAGACAACCAACAAAACCCACTCACCCACACATATACACAAAACCCAAAGAAAAAAATCCTTTGTTTCATGATTTCTAGTTAATGATGAAAGTACAAAAAAAGTCAGAAAGCTGATCATCACTTTGTATTCCACAATACTTAGTAAAGCATAAACTTCAGGTTATAACTGTCTCCTCCTTGACAGGGCTAAACAGGTACTCCTTCTACCATCTGCTCACCTCTTGTCAGAAAACTTAGGGAAGAGTACTTGATGCTTCCACCCTCCTGTCAAATTTGTTTGGAATTTGCTAGCTCAGTAAAAAGTGTCTCAAGACTGATTCATGGCCAGAAAGATAGACTGTTTGATTAGAGATTTCTTTTCACAAGAAAACCAGGCTAAAAAATTAAAGCTGTTTAGGATGAGAGGGGCACGGATGATGCTTGAAACTTTAGGCTGATGATGTTCAAAAGCTTGAGAGGCTCTCATCCATCTGACAAGACTTTACACCCTGTTAATTCTTTTCACAGGAAGAGCTACTGTTCAAAATTCATCTTGTTAGTACAAGTTCAATACTTCAGATCACTACATTTAAAAGAAAAGAGACACCAAACAGACAAAAGAGGAGATTTTAGAAAGTAGTAAGACTCAGTTTGTACAAACCAACTGTGAGTTTCAAGATTGAAATTAAAACTTTTCCTATTTTATTCTGTGCTAAATCTCTAGTATTTACACAATCTGTAATGGAATTATGGCTCCTCTGATATTTCTTATAGCAAAAGTTTCTGCTATCACACAATAACCCAGAAAACTCCTTTCCAAAAGGGGAAATTTCAGACCTAGCCTGAGAGTAAACAAGGTTAAAACATGTGTAAAGTGAAGTGTGAAATGTAAAAGTTCAAGAGCCTAAAAGTGAATCTGAATTCCTAGTAAATTTGTATTTTTAAATTCTTGGGGATTTTATTTTACCATGATAAATAGACTATATATATATATTAATCATTTTGAGTATCATCAATAATCCCACTCCAGTCAAGTATTCTTTTGATGCACAAAGGTCTAAGAGGAATCCCAATAAGTAAAGGCTGAAGGAATTAACTCTTCCCTCCCTGGAGAAGAAAAAGCTGAGGCAGAAGAAAAACCTTATCACAGTGTTTCAGTACTTAAAAGGCAGCTACAGAAAGGACAGAGGCTTTCTCTTCACAGGGACCTACACAGAAAAACAAGGGACAACAGATACAAGAGGAGGTTTCATCTTGGAATAGGAGAGTTGGTGATGTGT
>VWYO01024647.1:139287-235597 GCA_013400275.1 Rhadina sibilatrix
AAAAAAAAAAAAAGTGTTTTTGGAATCTGTTTCTTAGGAGATGGACAATGAATATTTTAAATGTATATGCTTGTATATGCTTGTGTTTATGCATAAATAAATAAATAAATGTGCACATACATATACATGCAGATACAAAGGCATACCATAACAACACAAAACATATTGAAACACCCATCCTACATTTGCAGTCATATTTTTCTGGAACTAGTAGTTATCATACCAAATGGAATAGTACCTTTTCTGGTTGGAGTTGAGTTAACAATAAACATTTCTAGAGAAGAAGAAGCCAAAACACAAATATAAATGCCTTATGCCATATGTTTGTCTCAGTGTTATTGTGATTTGTGGGGTTTTGGGCCAAATACAAGCTCTTCACAAAAGTTTCCTGTCAGGAAAAAATATGTACGAGTTATATTTCTCCATTTAATGCCACTGGGCCAAAAGGAAAAGATACATGGAGTGTGGATGACTTTTATTTGGGGTACACAAGTTCTGCCCTGAGATATCATGCTGGGCTTTATAAAACACACAGTCCTCATTTCTCATTGTTCCTTTAGAGGAGTTTATGGCTATCTGCCATAGCTCCCCTCAGACATAGGTGTTTACTCCAGGAAAACCTGATATGAGAGAGAGATGATGTGCTAAACCAGGAGCCAGGAGTATCTGTGCCTAGAGACTGGCCCAATTTTTTGCAAACACAGATGTATAGAGCAGCATGTGGCAGGGTACCCTGGTGAGAAGACTTGGTGGAAGCCTCTAAAACTGGTACAAGTGGTTATGGGAGCTGTTAAAATGGGCCTTGGTTCTGAATCTGTACAGAAATTTTTCACTGAGGGCAAGCCAGCTGGCCCATCACTATTAACCACATCCTGAGAATGAGGGAATGGAATGGAAATGTGTTAAACCAATGCCTGCATTTCACAGGCAAACAAAAAACCAAACAAACCCAGCGATAATCACCTGACACAATTTCAGCTTATTTTAGCATAAAATACCTCTACTTGCAAAAATAAGATTTCATTTTAGATTTGTGGATTTGCCAAATAATATCTGCATGAAAAAATTGCTGCTAGAAGCAAGGCATAGGATTTGGCTTATTTTGGGTACAGTCCAGAGATTTCTGTTTCACAAACAGCTGATGATCACTCAGCTCATCCCAAGCTCAGGAGAGATACACTATTTATACTTGTGCACTATAGAGCTTGCCTCAACAGCAGCTATGTAGTGGAACTACGTCATTCCTAAGAAATTGAATGGTACCCTGTTTCTGGAAGTTTAGAAGGACATCTGGACACCTGTTCTACAGATAGTATCCCCATGGTTTAATTATGCTATTAACAAATCAGAAATCTGGCTTGTGCTTCAGGGGAATAAAGCTGAAACACTGGCAGAAAAGCGCAGTGAGTTATTCAAAATATTAGCACTGCACTCTGCTTCTGCCTTACACCATTGTGCTCCATATCCAAATATTTTAGAAATGATGCAAAATTCCCTTTTGAACAGAATGCAAACATATGTTCAGATAGAGAATTTCATTCTTTTTTGTCCTCAGTCTTTTAGACCTTCCTTAGAGCAGCCTGAAAAAAAATTGATGCTCAAATCGTATCTCTCTCCATAATGCTGACATTGAATTAGATCACCCCAGAAACATAGCACCAATTATGTTATGATTAAAAATTAGTCCTTGTTACAGCACAGGCCAAGTCAAATCCCAGTACTATGAGTGTATAACTGATTTTTAAGCTTATAGGGATTTAGACAATGCTTAAATTATTATGCATATTTATATATAATGCCATTCTTTTTCTAAAATAATTCACGTAATATTTCATGACAAAAAACTAATTTCAGTTTGGAAGGAAAATTTACATTAATCCTTTAGCCTTCGTAACAGTTAAAAAAAAAAAAAAATTCTTTTTTCTTTGATATGATGTGATTCGTAACACCTACAGCCTCTAATGGGCCACAATGTACATCAGAATTCCTTTCACATTGCTTAAATATATCCAGGCTCTGCAAAGTAGAAGTTAATCTGGACTCAATATTTTAGTTAACATGCAGGTGAATAGGCACCATATATATTAATACCAGGGAGGTTATCCAGCACTCCTTGTTAGTACTGTGTATTTGCTATTCAGGAAATACAAACAAACAAACTTGTAGAAGAAAACAAACCTCTTCCAAATTTGTCATGCAGTGAGTTTGGCTGAGGAATCAAAGCACACTTCTCTGAAGGTTTCCAGATGAGAGCAAACTTTTTCCAGGATAAAGTTACTAAGTACAGCACATCATGAAAAGCCAAGAAAAAATAAATTATTTCTAGCGTGTGGAAGCATTGTTTCAAACAGAATTTTCACAGCCCACATCCAGCCCTGCATGTATGTCTCACAAGAGACAGCGAGGGAAGCTCCCTCTTGTCCCCTCTTCTTGTTCAATTAGCCAGCTCATCAGAAATGTTAATGAAGTACCAATACTGAGATATGTCCTGTTGTTGGGAGAAAACAGGAGTTTAATCAATATCTTGTCTCCACTGCCAGCTAAAAGTCTCATAGAATTCACATACTACATTAGTATCTTGCACGTCATGCTCTGTGTTCTGCCTGGGGTTTTTTTTTTCAGAGAAGGGGTGGATTTCATGGGGCAAAGCAGTGCAACCAATGGTAGTAGAATGTATCTTCTCATACCAAAGACTGAAGCACTAGGAGTACCCCCAAACAGGGAGTTTTAGTTTCCTGTAGCTGAATGTGTTTATTTTATCTCACAAAAATGTTTCAGTTTGCACACCCAGTCCACGTGCTTATTATTTTGCATGGAGTGGTGAACCTGGTTTGTATACAATTGTGTATAACTGTATAATGGTATATAAAAGTCAAATTCAAAGCTACTTCAATGATGTAATGTCAGGCAGGAATTGCACCACTAATAAATATTACATTATGGATATATTGATAGAAAAATCACTATTCAAGACTTTATTCTTTTTTTTTTTCCTTCTTCAATAGATTTATCAAGTACATTGAAATCCCTTGATTAGATTTTGCTATACAACTTGAGTTACCTATCCCTCAATAATTTAACTTTTCAGATGTTGTGTTGGAGATGATCGTTGCATTGTGAAATTAATCTATATCTTTGCTGACTAGGTAACATGAAGGTATCACTCAGGGTACTACAGCCCATTGAAAGAGTAGCTATATGATCAGACAGCTGGAATTGCAAAGAGGCTGACAGAGGTGAGATAGATTCTCTTTTTCTTTCTTTTTCCTTTTCCTTTTTCTTTTTCTTTTTCTTTTTCTTTTTCTTTTTCTTTTTCTTTTTCTTTTTCTTTTTCTTTTTCCCTTTCTCTTTCTCTTTCTCTTTCTCTTTCTCTTTCTCTTTCTCTTTCTCTTTCTTTCTTTCTCTTTTTCAATTTTATTTAAATTAAGGTCTAAGGTAAGTTAGAATTTTTTCAAATGTAACAAAGCTTTGAAGTGGCAAAATCAGTTGTTTAAAAATGATTCACAGAGAGAGCAAGATTGAATTTTCACTTGTGTTATCCAAGAAGGTTTGTAGTATCTGGTGTATCTGACAGTGAGGTCAGAGCAGGTTCACTGAGAAGGGAGACTGCTGATACCTAAGCAGAAAATGAATAAATAAATAATGAAGAAAAGGTGGTTTTGCTGGGGCAATTCCCTGAATTTGCTCAAGGCACAGTTCCTGGCCTGGCTGAAAGAGAATCATAGGGGTGAAGGGGTCAGTGTGGGTCTGCTCTTTCCAGCATGAACAGGTCCATGCACCAGCCTGAAGTGTGCAGGATCACAGCCCCGGAGGGATGCTCCCACATCAGTACTGAGCTGAATCTGGGTGCTGCCTTCCTCTGAGTCCCTGTGCCTGTGTTTATAGGAATTGACCCTCCTCCTCCCATATTGTAGGTTGGACCAGAAGGAATTCTAAGAATTTCTAGTTTTGTCACTGATCTGTCAAAAATGTTGTGGAATGTGTCTTCTTACTTTAGGGGTGTCCCTCTATAACTAGTATCTCAATATAGTGAAGTCGTTTGCCTACACCATTGTTTTAAGGATAAGGTTTCTCTCCCTACTGTTAATTTTGATTCCAAGTCATACTTCTCTGCCCATCTAAATTCTGGCTGGAATCTTGTTCTTGGCTACTGTGTATCACAGCTGAGTTTTGGTAGGGATCAGGGTAATTTGTAAATCTGGAGTAGTTGAATGGGTGTAGACAAAGAGCTCCATCTCTATATATCAGCTTCAATGTTTTTGAAAGATTATACCCAATAAGTGCTGATTAAAAAGTGTTAGTCTCCCAGCAAACATTTTAGTTATGTGAAACAATCATTCCCAACAATATTTTAAATCTTTCCCCCAGATATTTTAAATGTAATCCTCTATAGAGAAGCAATTAATATTCCAAATGTATTTGTCTCCTCTAAATAAGGTTTGGTGTTCCATGGTCTGGTGGTCCTCTTGTCTGGGAAGTATAACATTCTGAGATCTGGCAGCTTTCCCAGGATTATTCCTGAGAAGCATGAGGGAAAACTAAGATACTGTAGCACATACAGATCTTTGATGCATCTGTTTTGGTGGCAAGGTACACACATAAAAGTCTTTTTCTTTGGCTAAGCTTCATTATTTTTTAACACAGCTCTTTGGCACAGAGGGCTGAGAAACAGTAATATTTAGGGTTGTTTCTTTGTTTGTTTGTCTTTTTATAAATTAAATGTGTAAACCAGTGACAAAACTATTTTCTCTTTGTTTTCTGTGGTAATTTCAGAAAGTAATTGTTTGTATTTTGCAACGACTTCAGATTAATAGCAAATATGCACCATCAATTTGCATTGAAACCATTGTTAGATAAATAATAATTACTTGGCATAGTGCTTGCTGAAAATGCAGTCAATTAACTTGAGCATTGTTCTACACTTAGCAGTAATTTATAAAGGTTCGGTTGGTGGGTTTTAATGGTATTTGTGTCTTTCCAAGCAGCTATAGCATAAAGCTAACACTAAGTACTTAGAGAACACTTAACACTTATCATTATTTTCGTGTCTTTTAAATGGTAAACATCAGCAATTTGATGACATTCAGTAAGTGGAAGTACTGCCAACAAAATGCCCTGCTTCTTTTGATATGCTTTTAAATGTATAAAGAGATGCACTTGCTGTTTTAATAAGTGCTGGGCCAGATCCTCCTGACCCTGAAAGTAATTTTTTCAGTTAGCAGGACAATGTTTGTCATGGCCTGAGAATGAGACAGTGCCAGCTGGTGCCAAGAGAATTACCAAGATGTACACAATTTATGGGTTTTTTCCAGTATTATATTCAGGTCAAGTTGAAATGCTATTAATTGATAGCACTTTTATGGCAAGTGTGGTGCCATTATGCCTCGTAACTAGGTGTGTCTCTCTAAGTTCTAGTTGTTTAGGGGGTATTTTGCTTTCTGGATTTATATCTTCATTTTGTGAGGTCTCCATGGTGAGTGGGGAAAGGGGAAGAAACAGGAACACAAAGAAGCTGGAGAAGAAGCATCTAGTCTAGCTTATGAAATCAATCTCTTGCAGCACTATGCTATTCAACTGTTTCAAAAACTTACTTATTTTTCTTATAACTCTTCAAGATATCTTTGTCTGTATTATTTTCAATGAAAGACCTTTTCCAAATCTGATCGGCAGGAAGGCTCAGAGCCCATTTCTAAATTAAATCTAAATTTATTCATGTTCAGCTTATATTTGTTCTTATGCCAAAGTCCTCTTTTAGCTCAAAAGGGTTTTTTCTCTTCCTTGTGTTCATTTCCTTGTTGTGTCTAAAGACAGCAATGCTATTCCTCCTCATCCTTCACATTTCTAATCTAATGAAACAAGTCGTTCTGTTCATTTTTCATGAAGAAAAAAAAAATCTTTTCTGGATCATCTTTTTCTGTACCTTTTCATCTTCAAATTCACTGATACATTTATATGCTCCCTTTATTGGTGACAGAGCCTTTTTTGTGGTTCTTCAGAGGAATGGGGAGAAATTATTTCCTACCTGTACTGTCTTGAGGTGCAAGTCTGCCTTTACTTTGCCTGCAGAAACTAGTAACCATAGTTGAAATCTAGAATGATTTAATCTGAAAAGCTCTCTAAATCATGTTAAAGGGCGTAGAAAAACACCCACTGATTTTTGCTGTTTTAGAAACATTATCTCATTATGTTACTAAACAATTATGGGAATCTAAAGGCACAAGTAGAGACATTTATCCTCCCCTTGATGCATATGCAGGACTGCAATAAGCCCATTAGACTTGGTGAGATTTATGGGTGTTTATAATGGAAATAACAGGCCTCAGTGGGTGGCAAAGGGGGAGAAAGAGTCTGAACTCGAGATTGGAAGCCAACAGCTTGAGCTCTAATTAATGCTGAGAGAATATTTTGAAAAAAAAGAAAAATAATGTGTTCAAAAATGCTGTGCTTTTGCCTGTTTTGTACATTATCTTCCACATTGTCCTTAATATCAAAACTCTATTTTCAGTTTACCTTACATTCAGTAAATGTTGCCAGTGTTTCTCAAGGCAAAATTTCTCTGCCTTGCCAGATGTATGGTCTTCTTTCTAGGCTGGAACAAACATACTCTTACTAAAATAAATTGGGTAAACTGAGTCTTTCCTGTAAAGTGGATGTAGGGAAGAAGAGAAGCTGGAGAATTGAGACCATAAAGGATATAAGAGCATTTCTGAACTTTCATCTTTCCATCTTTAGACAAAAATGAAATTTTGGCTATGCAGCATGCTAGAACACTAGATTTAATCATACTTGTCTTTTTTCCACAGGTGGTCTGAAAGATTGATTTGGTGCATGTCTGGCAAATCAGACTTAGATTTCACTCGTGTCACATTTTTGACAAGTAATTAATTGCGTGCATGAATGTAACACTAATTTTGTAAGTCCTTGTCTGATCCTCTCTTGGCTGATCTGATTGCCTGTAGAGACCCCCATTGTCATATACATCCTGCATACAATTTTCTATGTTTGCTGGGAGTGTCAGTTTTAACCCAACATTCACATTTTTCCATTTTTTGTAATCAGTATTTGTGGGTGTGGTGCAGTACTGTTTGCAAACATTATTCTAATATAGCTCTAACCTCCTTTTCCATTTTGGAAGCTTGTTGATTTAAGTCCTTTGCCAGAAATTTCAATTCTATTTTGTGTATATTAACTAAATTGATCTCCATTTTGTCTGCTTTGTCCCTATTATGGCAATTACTTCTATTTTGCTGTCAACAACTGCGCATTTTTCTCTGTGACACTGCCAGAGCAATGCCTGAACAGTTGCAGAATTGTTCCCCAAGCTCACTGTCATCCTTACCTCCCTGTATGTCACCTTATTTCCTCTACAGCATCTGCCAGTTATGCTTAACAGAAAAATATAAATTCCTAAATTCCATCTATTGTGCTCGTGACCTCTTGACCATGTTTGCAGAGACTGCAGACCCTTTGCAGCTCTCTCAGCCTACCTTGCTTTCTCCCACACACAGTTTGCTTCTCTGTTTCCAACAGCTGACTTCAATATTATGTCTTTAATGAAAAATATCTCGCTAATATTTTGCTTAATAATTTTTGAGCTTGCATGCTACCTAGCAACAAATAAAAATAAAAGGATAACTTACTTTTGGCTCACATTGTGGTTGCAAATTGTCATATCAGTATTTCCATATTTCCTTTCACTTACAGTGGTCTTTTAGACCTCACTACCATTTGCTAAGGTTCCTTTCAAGGCAGGAAAGTGTAACTGTGACCATTATTTTCCATTTTACTTCAATTCTGACATTTTAACTTTCTGAAGATGTTAAATAATATAAAAATAAAATTTCTTCCACCAGAATAAATTAACCAGTATATATGTAGGTAGGTACTCTTCAGAGACATGAAGTTAGGAGATATCTCTTTACAGCAAGATATATACAACTCAGAACTATATCTCCTCAGTTGTTTTACATTCCATCACATTCCTGATGGATTTAAACTGGTCATGTTTTTTAACACCTTGTTACAATTATGGATTTTATCCTATCAAAGCCATTGAGTATTATATTAATGCTGTCTAGCATAATCTGCAGAACCATAAATATCAATGATGCCTGACATTTCTTCTACAAGAAACCAGGGACCTCAGGGTGGAGTATTGGAGTAACATTTTAAGTTCTATTACGGTCAAAGGGAAAATGTATTCCCTGTTTTGTTACTGTCAAAAAGTGTATGATTTCATCAGTAAGCAGAAATGTGGAAAAGCAACTTGTGGAAAAATTGCACCTTAACAAGGCACTTTATGAAGCCTGTGAGAACACCACTTCCAACTGACCTGTGGTTTGATCTCTTGAAATAAAAACTGTTCTCAGGAATGTATGTTCTTTAGCTTGTCCCTTGGGGCTCATGCCTCGCTTATTTGGTGAGAAAATTATGAGGGTTGTATAATAAATTAAAAAATCCTCAGAATTGTATCAAATAATTGCTGATTACAATCTGATGTGTGTGATCACCTGTATCATCTATTTTGTTCCTAACCTGAAAGTACAGATAATCCATCTATAATGGAGTTTTAGCTTTGCATCGTAATCTTTTGCTTTCGAAAGAGCAGCCAGTAGGTAGCACAGTGGAGAAAGTAACTTGGCCTTGCAGTGGTGCTGACAACAACTGAAGAGAAAGTGAGTTTGATTCCAAAGCTCTGCATTCAATTAATCTCCTAGACATTCCATCCCCTCCCAGACACTGACATCCCTTAGCTGGTAATCAACCTCTGCTCAGGGGAGGTCTAGAGATGTAACTGCTGGCAAAGCTAACACCCAGCTACTTGGTAAAACCTCTCTAGGGCTTGTCTGTGCTTTGATTTAGCTCAGTGAGGGTCATCCCTCAAAAATAGTTTTCCAGTGCTTCATTTGAGACCTGTCTACTGCAAGAGAGGTCTTCCAGCACCACAGACCACAGCGTTGGTTCTCGTTCTGAACAGGTTTGCCTGATTATCTGATGCAGTCAGTCAACCACCAGTAAGCTAAAACTCATCTTTCCACTTATCTTTGATATTTTTGTGTAGCTGGTTCTAAAGTTAAATAGGAAAGAAATAAGCCTTGAACTTGGATGAAGTTAGATATATACAATTTTCCCTCAACAACACATTTATCAAAAAGATGTTCATTTTTATGTCTGAATGTCTAATTAGTTGGGTGTTAACTATTTGCCCTCTAAAGATTTAGATGGCATTTTAGAAACCTCTCTGCTCTGCAAAATCTATGCCATGGCAGACATTGCATTCATAAAAGGAACATAAGTTAGTAGTCTAATTAAAAGAAATTATGAATACTCTAAGTTACAGGAAGTCCCCAGGGTGCTTCATGCACAGTAGAATTCTCACTGTATTAAGGAGTTCATAAGTAAGTTTCTTCAAATTAGAGATTCCCATTTAGGGATTGTACTACAGAGGAAGTCACTTCTCTGAAAAAATGGCATGCAGGTCTAAGAACATAGAATTGTCCTTGTCAGTTCTTAATTCAATTAAATACAGAAGATATGCTGGAAATCACTTTAAAAGGGCAAACCTTATAATTCTGTATTTTGTATTTTATTCTAAATCTGTATGAAGCAAAGCAACTCAGAGTCCCCAGGCAGGGGCGAAGGAGAGCAGCTTTACTGCAAAACCCAGGCCTTTTTGAGCAGTTAGCCCATTATCAGCTACTTATTTTTAAGACACAACAAGCTCAAGCCAACCCTCTCATAGTTCTTTTCTACTCAGCCAAAGTGGCAGGTCTGAGCCATGATTTTACAAGTAACAAGGCCCTTATTTTATCAGGCTTTATCTATATGCAATGCAAATCTGCTAATTAGTTATTTGATTTTGCATTTTACCAGACTGAATTCGTCTTATTTTCCATCCAAATCTTTGCTGGTACTAGGAATGAATCTGAGTTAATCTGGCAAATGCTCGCATCCCACTCCACTGTATATGATGGACATAAAACAAAAGTGTAAAATTGATGAAAGTGTGCCTTTTATTCAGCACAGTGTTGATGACTGACAAGCTCTGCAGGTTTTCTCCTCACTGAGCTGCAAAAGATGCATTTGGAGAAGCAAACCACGAAAGCCAGGTCTTAAGTCAGTTAGAGGATCATGAGAAATTGCAAAATCTGTCGCAGAAATCTCGTGGCAGGCTCAGACCAGCAGGAGAGAACTGGTTTCCATGGCAGAGATGTCTGTCCATCTCTTAGTTTACTGAATTTCTGACCTCTTCATCTTGTAATATATTCTCCCCAGAGATCCCAGCAGTGCCAAAAGCTTTTAAGGTTAATCGTGAAATGGACCTAGCACAGGTGGGTGATGCACAGTAGTCTCTGACCAGGAACAGAGAAGACAATTTGGCATAGCAGCAGCTTGAAGTGACACAGCTGAACCTTCAGGACCTTGTTTGGTAGAGTGGTATCAACCAGCACCTAAAGGCATTTGGGTTTTAACATCCTGACCACATCTTCCCTTCTGATAAGATTTTTTTTCTCTACTGCTTGTGCTTTGCCGTTATTGAGTGGTTCAGAGAATCGCAGAATAGTATCACAAATTATTTAAATTTGTATATATAAAAGACCTCTTAAGTTCATCAAGACCACCTATTAGCAGAGTACTGATAAGACCATTGTTAAATCATGTCCTTCAGTGCCACATCTACCTGTCTTTAAATGCCTCAAGGAATGGTGACTCTACCTCATCCCTGGACAGCCTGTTACAATCCTTGATAAACCTTTTGGTGGAGCAATTTTTTGCCCTAATATTCAGCCTAAACCTTCTGTGGTGCTACTTGAGGCCTTTTTCTCTTTTGCTATCATTTGCTATTTTGGAGAAGAGACCAATACCTACCTTGCTCACCTTAACTTTGTCTCTAATACTGACATTCTTTCACCAGTGAATAGAAAAATATCTTCTGTTTTAGGTGGAAAATAGGAGTGTGCAAACCTGTGAATATAAATGAATTTTTAAATTCTTAGAAAAGAATCTTATTTTAACCTTCTTTTTCCACTTCAGAATATGTTAGAGAATCATATTATAACTGAACCTCTGATTGAAAGTCAATACTTCATAAAACCAAGGGACATAAGGTAATAATTAAAGTAGTTCAGCAAGCAATTGTTGCTGAACTTTTAAACTTTAACAAGGAGTAAAGCTATAATGTACAAAGCCTGAGAAAAGGAGGGTGCAACAGAATTACTGGAAATGTTAAGGGTACAATTAAAAACTAGTTGACCCAAGGAAAGATGACCGACATAATGAAGCATACATTATTTTTGGTGTGCATACTGTTAAGTATGCAGTAGGATGGGCTTGAAAGGAATTACTTAATGATAGTTTAAAGAATATGTTTCACCTCCCCTAGCAAAATTTTGCAGTAGTTTCTGACTGCCCTCTGTCTGACTCCAATTTAATTGTATGTCACTCTCTTTTTCCTACTTGCCTTTGACCTATAGATAGAGCAAGAGGAATCACTCTGGCTTTAATGTGCCAGAAACCTCTCACTTTTGCACTGTATGAATTTTCCAATGTAGCTACAATCCATAAAGGCCATTGGCATAAAGTGCAAGAAGATGTGAACGCAAATCAGGGCAAGCAAATGAATGCAAATTATCTCTAATACAGAAATGTTCCATTGTAAATTAATATTAGCTTATCTTTACACTACATTGTAAGAGAGAGAAAAGAAATTGAGGGAAAGGAAGATAGGAAGGGATGTGACTACAGCGTTTTGGCCAGAGGCTTGTAAGTGTCACTGATCGCATTTTAATGTTGAGATTTTTATGCATTCAGAATATTAAAACTTCTATTATATTTTCAATTAAAAACTCACATAGAATACATGTTATAGTAATAGCATGCTCTCCAAAGAAATTGGTGTATGCACATTTTGAGGGAATGAAAATGTTCTGAATTTATAAACTGAGAGGTTTGCTTAGAGAATTAGCTATAGAACATCTTTTACAAACATCGTGGGACTCTCATTACATTTTCTGTACTAAATTTCATTTCTTGAATAATCTCTGTCTCTAGGGCAATTATTCATTACCATTTAGAAAGAAAAGGTTCAACATCAAGTAAACAACAAGCCTCTTCAGAGAGGGAGCAGGGCACACTGAACAATAGGTATATGCTGATCCAAAAAGATTAGATTTGGGCAAACAAAACTTGTATGAAATTCCACCTCTGATGAAATCTCAGCAAATTTCTCACGAGTCCTAAGGGAGTATCGAGTATTGTTAGTTAGCCGCTAAAGCGTTTCAGTTATGCTACATTTTCTACTCAGGGTTTTTGACAACTAGATGACTTAATGAACTGACAAATTTTTGGGATGAAGTTTGACATGAACTATGTTTCTTTAAATAGTAAGAGGGTCCAGTTGTAGAACTGTTATCCTGTTAACCTCCTCAGCAGTTTAATGTCTTTCCATTAAGCGCTTCCTTAATGAATATCGACAGTTTGTTGTATCCAGCAGAGTTAGACAGGGGAAGTATTTATCCTAAATGGAAAAATTCATTCCATGCACTTAAGCACCTTTCTTTCTATAACAGCACAAGCCCAAACTACCTTAACTTTTTTGAAAAAAAAGCCGATCTAGAATAACAAGTATCTTGACTGTGCCACTACTTCTTTCAGGAGACATCAAGGTTTAGGTCCTGTTTGTTATTATCTTAAATCTGAGGTAACTTAAGATTTCAGATTACTCTGCTGGAGAAGTCTGTGTTTCTCTAAAGACATCTTTTTTAGGCATACATAGTTGCTCATCTATGAGCAGATTATAAAGTTGCTTCTGGGATCAGTGTTAGGTCTTTCCTCCAGGAGTACCTGTGTCGTGTCTTCATGGCTTTGTAAGTCTATCAGTCTGTGGCTGATCTCAGTCTGTGTTAGCATGTGCCTGGCAAAGGTACATGGATTTAAAAAAAATACGTCTTGCACCTCTTGCTAAGACAGGTTGACTTGTAGCAGTCACAGCACTGTGATATAAACCAGCAGTGTTTTCCAAAGCAATGTCTGTGAAAGGTGTGGTAGGAAGCCTTCTGGGATGTGCTAAACCAAAGCCTCAAAGCCCACAGTGACAGTGTGGCAGATTTATAGATAAAAAGTTCAACACAGATACCTTTCTAAGTGATATTTTTCCCCATGAGCAGAGTGTGTTCATGACATAAAACTCATCAATTTAGTAGGGTGAACCTGGAGTAACCAACATTATTGGTACTGTAAAAGGAAAAAGTTCATTTAGTAGGTTCACCTAATAGAGACCAATGAGCAGGACTCTCATTCCAAGAGGACCAAAATTTCACCTGTATGGAGGAGTTTCCCTTCAGGGAAGGAGCAGTAACCAAGCGGTGGAGAGGAGAAAAGTTAGAGGCTGAAATACCCTGTTTCACATATTTGTGAAAATAGCTGCCATTCTTCTTGTGAACTCAGGTTTGAATAGAGGATTTCCTGAGTGAAAACCATCACACTCCACAGAAACCATTTCCCTTCTTTTCTACTATTTGTATTACTCTCATCAGCTCTGCAATTTGACACAAACCATTCAGTTCCTGCCAGGCTGGCAACTTGACTTGCCACTGCCTTCACCTCCACTTTGGGAAGTGCTACCCAACAACTGAGAGCTTGGTTCCACATCTGGGCATTGTGAAATCTTTCTAATCTCTGTAAATATGCAACAGCCTTTGAAGACTGAACTGTTTTCTCAGCATACTGAGAGGGTGAAAGGGAGAAAGCAGAGAAATACTCGAGTTGGGAGAATACCACCAGGGAGCAGCGGGAGTGGGATGCTCTCCAGGGTGACCTAATGAAAGTTGAGCTGGACCCACTGCCCACAAGGCAAATCCCTGTGTGGGACTGGAGTGGTGAGAGTGACAGGGATCAAACCCCCAGATATAGGGAGGGTTTGCTGCCCTACAGAAGCCCAGTATTTCTGGAGGCTCTTTGTCCACCAGTAGCTGCCTAGGTCTGCCATCCCCTTCCCTGGCAGCTTTCCCAGGGCTGGAGCTCAGACAAGGTGGGCAATGGGCACTCGGCCATGGAGCCCCTGGAGAACCCAGTCCTGGACAAGGACAGCCCAGGCACCCCTGGGACCCAACAGAGCAAAATGCCTGCCCCCAGCAGTGGCAAATATGATAGAATCACAGAGTATGCTGTGTTGGAAGGGATCCACAAGCATCATTGAGTCCAGCTCCTGGCCCTGCACAGAACAGCCCAACAATCCCACAAGTGTTTGAGAGCGCTGTCCAAACATTTCCTGAGCTCTGTCAGGCTTGGGGCTGTGACTGGGGCATTGCCGCCCTGGGGCACCTGGTTCAGTGCCCAAATACCCTTTGGGTGAAAAATTTTCTCCTGATATCCAAACCAAACCTTTCCCAATGCCACAGAATTACAGAATCATGGAATAAACTGAGTTGGAAGGGACCCATAAGAGTCATCAAGTCCAACTCCTAAAGACCTGTCATGACAGCGAGGACATCTGTACCTCCACTTCCCCTCTATGGGAGTCTTCTTTGTAGAAATTTCCAGCACTGAGCTTATTTGCCTTCATTTAGGAGAGAATATCACTAATGTGAGAGAGCAAGGGATCTGCAAATGCACTGGATGTTGACACAGTGTAATGATTTGCCTTCCTGGAAAGTAAAAGGCAAAACCAAAAAAGCTCAATTCCAGGAAGTCTGGCCTTTTGCAATGTTAAAACTCAATTTATTGTGTTAGCAAGTTTTAAAAAGAATGTTTTAACCTTCAGTAGTGGAGGAAATGGATACTTTTGGTACTGCGAGAATAAGAAATGAAAAAATAACTCAGAAATTCAAGTGAGGATTCTGTGTAGAGAAAAAGAGAATAAGTTAATCAGCTTGTGAAAGAGACAGGATGTGAGGGAGAACCTATTTATAGAATTTCTTCTAATACAAGCACATAAGCTTTTAAGAAGAAATCAATGTAATTTATTAATTTCTATTAATTATATTATTCTGCAGAGATACTTTAGGACACAGATATCAGCAAAAGGTTTCAAATCAGTTTGTGTGACAGAGAGGTTTTATTAGCTCTTGCTACATTTGTCCCACTTATTCTTTAAAGTATTTGGAATGTAGTTTGGATTAAGAATACAGACAAGTGCATGCTTTATCTGAGGCTCCAGTTCTCTCTAATAAGGAACTAAGTTTATAAAGGCAATTATGTGTATTTCATGAGGTTGTTTATTATATCCTAATTTTAAGAGTGAATGAAGACTGTAGGGCTTAACTTGACTAGAACTTAGTTATAGCTACAAACTATAGAATTAGTAGGAAATTATTCTGAATTCAATTACATATATTGCAGCTTTTGAAAAAAAAATGTAGAAGTCACTAGACTGCGATATCGATCTTTGCAGTTCATTAATCTCTAAACTGCAAAAACCAGAATAGTTTAATGAAAAGGAATCACAGCCAAGCCTGATGCCTCTGACTGGTAACACTCCTCTCCAGTTACAGCATGTGTCATAGCACTGTGCTCACATAAACTTACTTACCCATAATGAATCACTGTGCCTGAGACGAGCAAGACAATCAAAGGTATCCCAGATTACAACAACACATACACGTGTATAAGAGGTTGCAGGGAAAATTTAAAATATTAAAGTGTACTCGGTGGATGCTACTTTGTCAAAGAGGAAAAAAATTCCCTGAGTTGAAACAATTCTGGTGACATCACTGAAGCAGAGACCACCCTAACAGAAGTGAAATTATATTTAGTGGCAGTAGCTCACAGGGTATGTGCATTTAAAACCTGCTGCTGGAGGAATCTGTGGAAACTTGCTGACAAGTTAATGTGACTGTTCCTAGACCTACAAACCAACAGTTGGGCTGAAAAATCCCTTTGGGCTACCCAACAAGAGTGGGTGTAGAGACAGGAGAGGAGAAGTAGACAAACACAGCTTAGAGGAAAAGCAGAGAAAACAGACTTTTGTTTAGATTGCATACTACCAAATTTTTCCTTCTACTTCTTCGTGTCTGTTTCTTCAGTTAATTAGTGCAGCTGTGACAAAAGGCTTGAATTAAGGAGAATTTACTTCAATTAAACTGGGAAAAGACTACTCACTTGTGTCTTCACTCTCACTCTCTTTAGCAGAAGAATAAGCTAGATAGTTAAAAAACCAGAATAGGCTGTGTTCGGAGTTGGAGCTGGGGCCAGTCTTGCTGTTTATGAAAAATAGGACTAAAATGGACATGAAATCTATCAAAAATCCAAATGAGCTCGCTAAAACAACAAGAATATTAGTAACCTCTAGTTCTTTGTGTTTCTGTTCATGCTGCCACTTTATCAGCTGAGCCCCCTCTTCTACTGACACTTCAATTACTCCTACTTCTGCATAAAATAACAACATGAGATGTTAAATGCTTTAAAACTCTCTGGAGTGTAAATAGTAAGTTTGTGTTGTACCTTTACTTTCTTCAGGCCTACTATCTTTACAAGTCAATTGACTCTTCCACAAAACACAAATAAAGAAGCACTGGCTTCAACCATTTCTTGAGATTATGTCAGGAGTTTGTTAAGGGAGTGGTACTTCAGGTAGCAAAAAACCTGAGTGGTATCCTGTGCTATTAATTTGCTCTGGTACAGGCACAGCATTGTTAAGGAAATACTTTTTTGAGTATAAAAATGAAAATTGAAGAAAACTCAACATCTATTCCATCATCTAACTACAATGAGGAAACAAACTTATCAGCTTTGTTTTTTTTAAACAGCAGATGAAAGTAATTTTCTAATGTGATGTGCAAAAGTGGGTCTGATGTAGCACTCTATTGGATTTTTCTTATTATAGCATAAAAGTCTTTGCCTTTCTTAATGCTTATATTTCAACTTTTTAAATCTACTTATCTTTGAACAATGGAATTATACAAGCAATTAGGTAAATTCAGATATAATGAAAGTGAATGCATCTCAGTCGTAATGAATAGATCTCTCACTTTGCATTTGATTGCAGTTTGTTTCAGACTGTAAATAAGTTAATTCTGTTTATGTTTTTCTCTCTGAGAGCAACCATATTGAGTCAGATTTTCAAGGCAGCTCAAATCTCAGTCTCTCTGTGGCCAGATAAAGTTCTTTAGAAAGTAGGCCAAAGCATTATGTGGAAATCTGACAGTCACTCTTAAACCATGGCTATATTAATCTTGGCAGTATAATGTATACTAACAGACTGGATTTTTTTTTTTTTTCTTTTTTGAACATAACTCTTAGTTTTTATCATCCTCTCCAGGTCTATACTTCTGAGACATTGTTTTAAACTGCCTCTGGAAAGTGATGTATGTAAGGCATCTGTAATATCACTTTCTTTCTTGAAATACTAAGTTTCACCAACTTAGTGATGAATAAATAGAATGGAACAAAACTGTAATAGAGAGATCTTAGAAGTCAGATGGGAAATGATATGTTGACCTGTCCTTTGCTTCTGAAATAACAGAGTCAGGACATATAGGCAATTCTCCTAAAGCTCTCCTCCGGAGGTGACTTTGAGGTTACCTGCTACTATGCTTCTCAGGTTATTTAGTCAATTCTTTATATGAAATAGACCCCAAATTGTTCATCATTCACCAACAGATGGTTTTGCACCTGCACTGAAAGGTGTATTAATAATTAAGCCAACACATGAAGCTGATTCTTCTGCCTTTGTTTTCTGTGATTTATGGAAGATGTGCCATTTCTCTGACAAATCTGAGCACCTTTTACTCCTAAAGTACTATTCTAATAAGTAAACTACAGCTATTTGCTTTTATTTTCATATGTAGGTTGTAGTCATGAGATACATGAGTCTGCCTCATGACTGGAAGTGTCAGTGTGCCTGTGCTTTAAGACAATTTTGGTGGAAGGGAGGAGGAAGAGGTGGGTAGTAAAATGTTAATGTATCTCTAAATGATCCCTACTCACTTTGCTTACTGATTTATACTACCTTTTTTAATTTTTTTTTGTTATTATTTATTTAGCTGATTTAGTTGTATTTGTCATCATTGCAGTTTGTTCCCAGTTCTGTGTCTGTCAGTTCTGTTATTCCCCACTCTCCTGCTGTCATAGCAGGCAGTTTGTATTGCATTCTGATGGGCTGCTATGGCATGCCTAAAGACAGCAATACTTTGAGTAGCTTGGTAACTTCCAAGTACTTCCACAGTATTAATTATATTATCCTAACTTCTTTAAACCCTGAAACGAAGGCATTTAGTTTCTCATTTAAGGAGTGGGGAACTGAGGCATGACTTATTTAAGGAACCTGTCCAAATCTGACATAAATCCTTATAGGGGACTAGGGATTTGTAATGAGATTGTCTTTCACCTCACTGATCCCACTGGCTGGTCCAGGCTATGTTTGCTGTCTTCCATGTACTCATCAGATTAACTTTCTTATCTTTCCCCTGGTCCTTTTAATTTCTTTTGTCTGGGTTTCAACATTTCTTTCAAAAGATTATAAGTATTATTTTTAGAAGAGATTGAAGATATGTATTTAAATTTAAAATATCTTGCAATGCTCTGATAATAAAATCGGAGTGTTGGGCTTACACTGTTCATTTTCTGTTTTTTATTTAAATGTAAAAATACCAGAAAGAGATAACCATATATATATGTTTGCTATTTTAAAGTTGTTTTAAGGTGTGAAAAGCTAAAGAGTTTTCTATTTTGCTTTAGTTTTTTGTTGTAGTTGTTTTGGTGTTTGTTTGTGTTTTCGGTATTATTATTATTATTATTATTATTATTATTATTATTATTATTATCCCCTTAGGAAGAGATCAGTTTTCTTTTCTGAGAAAAATGTATATTTAATGAAGTTCTGTCTCTTGGTGACCTTTTTTTTTATTTCAGAAAAATCCTTCTATTTTGTAAATTCCTATGAGAGTCAATTTAGTATGGACACCCTTTTTCCCTTTTTCCTTTTGCACATTGAAGCTGGGTTTATGAAAACATTCAAGCTACCCTAGTTTGTTCCCCCATTTGTATTTGGGTACAATAGAGAAATTATCACATTGAATATACCTGAGCTGGAATTCTTATGCAATTCAAAGTCACAATATGAAGTAAGAGGGTTAAACTATTGTTTGGATTGTTTGTTGGCCTTTTCAGACTTTGGTGTTCTGGGTTTTTCTGTGCTCCACATTATGAGCTTTCATTGGCTTTTTAATTTCCTGATGCTGAAGTTGTGAATAATTTTCTGTTATTGGTGGTGCCTGGAATAGAATATTTGGGATTTATGGACAGTTCGCCCTCAGTGTGAACACAGTGGATACTTCCACCTCAGCTAGATATTTCAAGAAGGAATCCATTCACCTTCCTGGCTGCCTTCTCACAAATGGTACCAAGTCACAGGAATACTTTCTGTAGAAAACGTCGTAGTTGTTTGAGTCCAAAAAGAGATGTCCTGAGACTGGGGTGCTCTCAAGACACATGGTTTATTAGCCGTGGGGGACAGCCTAACCAGGGGAGGGAGCAGCAACAGGAGAAATCTAGAGGGACAGGGGTCCAAGCAGCAAGAGGAAGAGCGTAAGAGAGCAAATTACTTTTTACATTCCATTTTAACCCTTTGTATCATGAATATTCTAAATAGCACTAACCAATCACCTTAGGATACAAAAACCTACAGAATTTACATACAGCCTATGGGGACTACTATATTACCATACAAATCTACATACTAAGAACCTGAAAAAACCACCTTTTCCCTGATACCTGAGAGGGTCCAACCCCTTACCCATCCTTTTGTTCTGACAGAGGTGTGACTGAATCACCCAGCTCTGTGTTTAGCTAACTTAATTACTCTTTTCCTGCTCAGCATCTTACAGTTCAAATCTAGCTTTTAATTCTATATCTCTTACAGGTTTTATACTTTTTGAGTCTTTTACTAATAAATTTTCTCTGCAGGGCCTTCTTGCTTCATCCTCCCCAACAACTTTCTGCATTCCTTACAGCGTTTGGACTATGGAGCCCCTCTGAGATGCAATTGGTAGGATAATAGGCAGCTAGCCCATGTGCTAAAAATAGGAAAGGACTTTTGCCTTCTGTTTTCCAGCCTGTGCATCTTCTGTGGGAGTAAAGCTTTTTGTTAATGCAGAGGATTTCCAGGAAGAATGTTTTGGAGAAATAGATTCTGCAAGAGTGACCCAGGGTCCTGTTACATCAAATATCACATTTTTTATGTATAGAACACCTTAAAAATATGGATGAGTTTTAAGGGCTAAAACTTTGTTTAAAGCAGAGTGATGAAAAAGTAGAAGGACAACTTACTAAATTAACTGATATTAAAATTTAATAATAAAACAAGTGCCTCTCTTGGTTTGTGTGCTTTAGCAGCAGTCAATTGCTCTTGCTGGTGATCTCTATAATGAAACATCACAACATATTTCCTTCTTGGAGTCCTTTATTTTCCAAACACTAATCCTTCCCAGTTTACTTGTGAGGTTGCTTATACACCCCTCTCAATATCTCATGGACTTTATTACTTCTTTGAAGATGTCAATGTTGTTTCTGGAGTTCTGGTGTATCTTTGCAGACTCAAACCCACAGGTTATAAAACTGAAGGAGTCCAGCAAAGAGTGTGCTTGTTATAGTGAAAAAACAAAGACTGTTGTATCTGAGGGTTGCAAACTGAATTAATTGACTTATTAAAATACATTATGTTACAGTTTCCCTGGAGCAAATGTCCTCTTGGTTATACTTATTTCGGCACACAAAATGTATTAATTGCTTTCTCTCTATGAAAACACTACATAAAATTAACAAAGAAACTGTGCACGTCTAAGTTTCAGCTGACTATTGCTCAGGTGATTACAATTCAGTAGAACTCACTTACAGGGTAGTGCAGCTGTATATCATCTGAGTCCATAAAGGAAATGATGAATAGTTAAAAAAAATTATCTTCATATTAACATGTGCCTTTATCCTAGAAATTTTAGCAATTTGTCACAAGGAAAGGTTATTTTACTCTGTGGTTAAGGGACCATAAGTCAAAAGGCAGTTATTCAGGGGAAAAATAGGGTAAGATTGCAGCATTACTTTTTTGCCATTGATTTTTCTTAGTTTAGCTTCAGCTGGAACAGTTCATGCTTGTTCTGGAGGAGCAAAATGCAGTAGAATATGGTTGGAACTTCTGCAGCTCCAAACTCTCGACTTTGCTTTGCCACCTCTTGTTCTATTTATTCTTTGTTTCAGAAATCTGTTATAGTGCTATGAAGCTTAAGAATCCTGATCTTGGGAATCATTAACTGCAAGGTTTATCCTTTCTGTTTAGTTTGTGGTGATTTTTGTTGTTGTTGTTGTTGTTGTTGTTGTTGGTTTGGGTTTGTGTTTTTGTTTTTGTGTGTTTTTTTTGTTGTTGTTGTTGGTTTTTGTTTGTTTGTTTTTTTTTTTAATTTGGTTTGTTTTTTACTTTTCTGGGGGTTCATTTTCTTAATTGTTGTAAAGGCAGCAGTTTCAAGATCAGGACCCCATACTTCTTCCTTTATAAATTCAAAAGTTTTGGTTTTATTCCAAAATCAAGGAGTAAACTTCTGGTTTATATTTTTGACTTTTATGACTTTACAACAAGAACATTGTACTCCGGTAGCAGGCAATGAAATATCTCTAGGAAAAAAAAAAAATCTATTTAGAGACCAATGATGTAGATGCCCAAAATACTTAATCTAGACCTTTTGCCTCAGTTTGAATTTCCTTTTTATCTTTGTTTAGGACTTCTTAACTGACCCTTAGATATGTGAGTTTAAGATACTGTAGCTGAGCTATCACAGGGAAAAGCTGCTCATTTTACATAATTAAAGCAAACCAGGATCAAAGTGGTTTTATTGATTTACTAATGACGTGCAATTAGCTGGCAAACAGTGAGCTATGCCTTTAGGATCAATATGAGTTACAGAACGAATAAACTTTCCATCCTGGCTGCTTACAAGGTGTTAATAAATACCCAAATTTCAAAGGGTTCCTTGTCTCTCACACACAGGTGCACACACAGCTTGGGGCATCTCCCACCCCCTTTTCTGGGACTGCAGTATAAGTGGGTGTGGGGGTGAATCCTCCCTTTCCTGCCCCTGGGCAGCACTGTGATCCCAGAAATGCTCATTAGGCCTTGACCCTCATAAACAGCACCTGGGGTCAGCTTCTCTTGAGCTTATCAAACACTGCCTGCCCACAGGAATTTATGCTGTCTAACAAGCTCCTGGGTTTTAACCAAACCCTTGGAAATTTAGTTTCCTCCCCTGAGTAGCAACACAAGTGGCAGGACATTTTTGTTATCAATCCTTCAGAGGGAGTTTCCAACCCCCAGTGCAGGCAGGATGGAAAATTATTATTATTATTAAAGCCCTGTGACCCTGCAAGCAGTGGTCCTCAGTGGGACTCTTTGTGCACTCCTGGAACACAGTGGCTGATACCCCCACACTCCCCAAGGCTCAACCCTTTGCCCACTGAGAAGGTGCAAAAGCATCCAATGTGAGTCTTCCACTTAGAGCCTAAGGGGAATTTTCACAGGAATACACCTCCTATGTGCTCTTTGGGTCTGTGTGTCTGCAAGTGGGAGGGTGCTGCAGCAAATGTGCTGTGAGTGTTGCTCTCTGAGATTCTTAAGTAAATTATACTCGTAAGAAGATCAGGCCTATAAAGAAGTTACTCCTGTGCTTACAGGAAATTCCATAGGATCTATTGTTAAGTTATTTAACTTAAGCTATTGATTCAGTGCTGTTAAGCTTAAGTGCTATCAAACTTTTAGGCCTAAACTGTTTGGTTGTCTGGGGCTATGTCTGGCAGGGGAGGGTGGGGTTCCACCTTGTGACTGAATGGGTGGTGTCCCTTATTTCTTTTTATCCTTACTCTTTCCTATACTTAGCCTTTACTCACCCTCCCACCCATGCAGCCTCTACATAGATTTTTTTTTTTGGTATTTTTGGGTTTAGGTTGGTTGATTTTAGATTAGTCTGATTTTTCTCTGTGTGCTTTAATTATCTGGTTGGACCTTGCTAATACTGATCTTTGTCATGCTTTCACTTTTATAGTAAACCTCCTTTTGATGATTACAATGCAAGTGATTCTTGGAGTGACCTTAAAGCACTCATTCAATAAAACCTGCTATTGCATAAGTCACTGAAAAAGAACCCCAAGGGTCTTCACGTGCATACCTGAGGTGGAGGTACTTTGCTTTTATCATTATTGATGTCCAGCAGCCACATACCAGTTGAAGTTGTAATCAGCCAATAATTACGATTCCAATTACAAAGCAAAGAACATTTTTAATTTTAGGTTTCTAAATAAAAACAGAAATACCAAGCAGGCAAACAAAGAAAAACAAGCAAACAAAAAGGCTACATGATCAACTGGAAGTACTGCCAGTAAGGCACCAAATTGTGTGGATGACTAGAGTAAATTTTGAGAATCTAGCATGAGTGCTGTGAGATTCTTCAGGCTATCAGACAGTTTGTTTTAAAATTTGATTAAAATATCAATGTAACAAAATTAAAATCAGTATTGAAGAGAAAAATAACTTCCTTTGAGATGAACTCAGGTTTAGGCGTTATGGTTTTAGACTTGTTGTGAATGTTCTGGGAGCATGGATGTTTGATCAAAAAGGGGAAGGCACCTGTTCGTTGCAAAAAACTGAAAGAATTTACAAAAAATATATATTTTTCACAATTAGTTACTTTGCCCTATAGAACACAGAGTTTCTGAAATTTTCACTCCTTCAATGCAGTTTGAAAAATACTACAACCCAGAATTCTAAGAAACCTTAGCAAATAAGAGCTTGCTTGCTTGTGTTTTAGAGGACTGTAAGAACTATTTTGTCAACTGCTATTTTATAAATATTAGCATTTTTAATTAATTCTTGCCACTGTCTGAAGTAATTTAATACTAATCCTTTTCTTTTGTCTTCCACATTCTCTCCCTTATCTGTGTGGATGTCAGATGTTGCATGGGTCTGTTTATGATTGTTGCTTACGGGCTTATTTTCTATTGTTTTGCTTTTTTGAAAGAGGAGTAAAAGAGCTTTTTATCTTTGGTTTTTTGTTTCTTTGTTTTGTTTTGTTTTGTTTTTTTTTTTTTAATTTTATATTACAGCTGGGTTTTTATGTGGCACAGAACTCTGTAATAACATCTGTGCATATCCGACCACCATATGGGTGGGAGGGAAATGGCTTAATTTAGTGCATATGCATGAAGTAAATGAAAACTTGACTATTATTGGGCTACAAATCACAAACACTACAGAGAATCAGAGGCTGGGGAGGGAGGGGTTACAGGAAACCGAAGGGCAAAGTGGCATTATACTGTTTCTGCTAGAGATTTCTTCAGCATTTATCCAAAGCAGTGACTCAGCAAGCACATGTCTAGTCAGAAAATCATTAAAGGTTAAATATTGACCAATATGAAATGAAATGTCATTGACTGAAAATACAGCTGAGGGTTCTAGGCTTACATTAATTCCAGTGAGACAGAGGATCAGCTTCCCAGATTCAGCTAAAGGCATCATGAGTCCCCAAGTAGTTTCACTGATAACATATAGCCAGAAGTCTAAATCTTCTCTTGCTTCTTTTTTTTCAAACTGCCTTTGACCATTACTGCTTTTTAAGTCCTCATGTCTGTTGCCATAATACGTCAGCTTTATCTCTAATATTTCTGACATAAGGAATTTGTCTGAATATACACTGACTTTTACTCAGAGCTGGCTTGGAGAGACAGATATGTACAAGGTTGCAAGGAAGAACTCAACCACCACTGAGTTTCAGCTAATTTTACTTGCTGAAATGGTACAGGTGTTAAAAGCTTTTTTTAATTTTTTTTTTATTTTATTTTTTTAATTTTTTTTTTAATGGCTGTAACATAGCTGGTGAAGGGATAGATACACCACTGAAGAAGATAATAACTTACAGAGCTGATTTTATTTGATGGGCAGATGTTGTGCCACTGCTGGCTCCTTAGAAAAGACAAGTCAAAGTCTAAGTAATCTGCTATCTCAAATAAAGAGGTTAGAGTGATTGTGAGCAAACTGGTTCTTGGCCAGGCCTGGGTGCAGAGGAAAAGCTCATTTTTGCAGCTTGTATTGCATCTCTAAATACTTACCAAAAGTGGCTTCCTGAGAAAGAAGAGGATATGCTTGTGCCAGACAACTACAATTTTCTGAAAAGGTGGAAAGCACCGTATGTCCGAGGTCTGCCCATGTTACTAAAACCATGCCTATCTATTGGTTCTTTTTCTTTCTTCTGTGTTTAGTGGGACCTTTCCCGTGTCCTTATCCTTTCAGAGGGGACCTGAATGAGGGCTGTGCTTTAGGTGAGTTACTAGTCCTTAAGGGTTTAATTTAAACATATAGAAACAGATGGTCATATTTAAGAAATCTGGGATGAACTATAGGTACATGTTCTCAGATTGTGATTGTATGATGTATAATGCTTACTGGAGAAAATACATATAAAATTCTTGGATGAGGGTAGAAGACCTTCAACTTTGTTCTTCCAAAATTGTTCCACTCAACTAGACCAGAGTCATACTTTGCTCCCACTTTTATTTAATTTCGAATTATTTCTTTCACACTGGAAAATGTATTTTAGATTGAGTGTGCTACATAAAAAATTAAAGTGGATGTCAGCCTTTCAGCAAAAACAAATGTGAGGCTGTACCTATTTTTTCTGGACTGAGTACAAAAAAGTCTAGGTCCCACTTCTAGGGAATGTTGATAACAGCAATAATGCTTATTTTCTGGGAAATGAGGGATTCTTCTTAAGCTGCCTGTTCCTCAAGATAGTGCTTTGTGTACAACACCAAATTAAGTATTTTATGACAGTTGTATGACACACAACACCATGTAAGACACAGTGGCATTCAATTTCTAAAAGAACCTTAGAAAACTGTAAGTAAAATTCAAGCTCTGTGCTTGTGTATCTTCCCTCTCCTCAGAGGTATATGTGGGAGTCTATTACTTTGTTCTACTCTTGCAAAGTGCAGAGGTACAATCCTTTTGTACCTACTCCTGGAAACACAAAAATAAGTTTGTGTGCATGCACTGGATTGTTGGAAGATTTTTGGTCTGCTAAATCCTAAATTCTTGAGTCCATGTTGAGTTTTGGAATGTTAGCTGTAGGTAGTGCTGAATGGAAAATACCCTCTTGAATAACAGTGTGTGGCGAAATCAAGACCTCAAAAAAAAAAATGTGACTGAAAACCTTTCAGAAGGAGAGTCTGGAGTATTTATATATATATAAAATTACTGAAAACAACAGTATTATACATAGAATTTGATTTTTGATGAACTTATGATATTGTACTATGTGATGTGAAAATCATCGATAATGAAAACAAAAATAATAGAAATTTTGAAGTGTGTATGCTAAAACAATGGGTTTCCTTTGAACAGACTTTCATGTTGTTTTCTGGAATTGGCATGGAGCTTCTGAGTTTACATATGTCTTACTAATTATAGAGAGAATTTTTGATGAGATTTTTACTCATGTTTACCCTCTTGTATTTTGGCACGTGGTCTGAAATTTATTTTAAAAGCAAAACCTAACTGTAATAACGTCAGAATGAAGCAATGACATCCCTTGACTTTGGAAGGGCTAGCCAAGAGAATCTAACTGGTGAATAATCTTTAAGCTTCCCTTTTAACCACATAAGACTTAGCGAAGTAATGTGAGATGTGAATGAGAGTAGAAAAAACAAACAACTGATTTTATTGAGCTGCTTCAGTCAAACAAATCTGATCTATTACCTCCCAGAAAATGGACTTTGTTACTTGTTCAGTTATCTTCAAAGTTTTTAAGGCTTCACACTTCAAAACCCAAACCTTGTTTCACAACTGGATTAAGCAAACATCCCAAACAACAGACATGGGAAATGGGAGGTGCTGAGAAAATGTGGTATTAAACACTGGTTCATTTTTGCATTTACTTTGCCCTGTCCAACCGAGGTGAAAAAGATTTGTGTCTAAATATACTGACATCATTTCTTATTTTAAAAAATAATCCAAAATTAAAAATTGAAGTTTCTTTCAAAGATTGGCGTTTTTAGAGGGATTAAAACAACCAAACAAAAAAACAAGCAAAAATTTACTGAAAATTCATTTGAAAGTAGTGAATATTCGTGTTTGATTTATAAACCCTTCACTCAAACTCTCCTAAAAGCCATCTTGTTTAAGTACAAATAGTGGAAATCCACAGGGGAAGCTTCTGTGAGCACTACCCATTTCCCTATGACTACGAATAAGTTTAAGGACAAATGTATTTACCTAAATAATTTTCCTGCAAGTCTGACCAGATTTATGGTAGAAAGCTGGTGTAGATTTGAACATTTGAAGCCAGAGTCAATGTTTGAAGAAGATTCACATTCAGAGAGCTCAAGTAATCCTTGCATATGTACAATCAAAGATTTGCAGTGTCAAAGATGCTGTATTTGGACAAATTTGCTGACAACAAAGTGTGCTTCAGGCAGCAGATAGAGTTTTGAAAATTTAAAGCTGTTTATTTCCAGAGTGCTTTCTCCATGACTGTATGTGTGGTTTATAGCGTGCAACATACATATTATGGCAAAATATTTAGTTCTTAAACATACATATGGACATGAACTTTTGAAAAATGCATCCATAAAGCACAATTGTGAATGTGGACTGTGGGGCTGATCCGCAGCCTCCTTATGTCTCTTATCATAGATCCACTCACCAACAAGGGGGATGTTCAAATCCCTCTGGTTTGGTAAGTTGTGGCAGCAGCCCCTTTTGCAGCTGAAAAGATGTCTAGCCTTTACCTTCCTTGTTGCACACCTGTATTTTCTTGAAAAAATGCCAGAAAAACTGTCTTGTGCACTTCTTTGACAACTGTAGTGGGAGAAAGCAGAAATAAGAGAGGCTGGAACTAGATGATCGTTAAGGTCTCCTCTAGCCCTAACCACCTTCTCTCGAAAATTAGATTATTAGAGGGTTTAAAAGAAAATTTAAAGAAAAAGAAAACTCAATAGGAAATAATCATTTGTAGACGTCAACTTTATATCAGAAAATGAAGAGGAATTTAGATGCATTACTTTGGTTAATCCAGGGAGCATAATAATTTTGATGATTTCACTAGTTGCAAAAAAATCATTATTTTTATTAAGTCTGTTGCTATGGGTTAGTCCTAGTAGGCAGCTAAGTACCATATAGCTGCTCTCTCCCTCGTCCTCCTCCTGCATAACAGGATGGGGGCAGAGGAAAGGAAGAGTAAAAGCAAGAAGACTTGTGGGTCAAGGTAAAATGGATTAGTAAGTGAAGGGAAAATAGAAGAGAGAACAAAAATCAAACAATAATGATGCAAATATAATTACCACCACCTCTCATAAGTAGTTTCTGAGCAAGGATGGCTACCCTGCCTAAATCCCTTTATTTTCCCCACCTATCACTGATCATGTTTTATCTCTTCAGTTAATCCAAGTCATCTCCCTGGTTGCATCCCCTCCCAGCCTCTTGTGCACCCACTGATGTATTCACTGGAGGTATAGAGTGAGAAACGGGAGGGACTTGGTGCTGTGCAAACACATTTCAGCTACAACAGTAGTGTGTGATCAACACTGTTTGGCCACAAATCCAAAACACAACATCACACCAGCTGCTCTGAAGAACATTAACTCTATCTCAGCCAGAGACAGTGCAACTGCTATTCAAAGCAAATAGTGGCTGTAATCTGCCTATTGTAGCGTTGTGGCAAGAATTATTTCAGACTGACCTTTTTCCAGAGGCTTCACTAACTCAATCTTGAAAGCAGATGTAGTTCAGAAAAGTAACTCTGTTGGCAATCATATATTTAATATTTCTAACAGATTCATAAGTGCATATATATGTTTATATAGATACATATTCATGCTAGATAGACACGTTCATACGCATGGCAATGGTGGCAATGGAAGAATACTTTATGGTTTTGTGGTTTGTTTTTGCTTTTGTTTGTTTTGGGTTTTGTTTGTTTGTTTGTTTGTTTTGTCCCTGGTTAATATTTTAGGGTTTTGGCTCATGGTGAACTTGTCACCCACCAAGACTCCCATGTCCTTCTCAGCAGAGCTGGTCTCCAGCAGGTCAGTCCCAGACTATGCTGGTACTTGAGGTTATTTTACTCTGAGTACAGGACCTACACATGCCTCGTTCAGCCTTTTTACATTTCTCTCTGCCCAAGTGAGTGTTGTGTTCTGATCCTGAAGAACCTATTAGCAGCTGGATGCAGGCACTCCCAAGGTCACTGGTAGCACTGTGTGCCACAGCTCTATGGGGGGAGCTACCAGTCCCTGTCTGGACTCCCCCAAGCACAGCCTTCTGAAACCAGACCCATCATTTAAGGGAAATTGTCAGCTCTGTAGTTACCAGCTTTGCCAAACTGGGTCTGAGGACCCTGCTGTACCCAGAGCATGCTCCCCTACCAAATGCTGTTAGGATTTTGTCCTTGTCTAAGTGCGCCTTAGGGAGAGCGCAGCGTATGTTGTTGATGCTATCCCCATCAGACCATGACAGTTACTGTTGCCTGTTCTCTTGGCTTTGATTTCCAATTCTTTTGGTTCAGTGATTTCTGAATTAAATATGTCCAGATGCTGTTTCATTTACTGTGGTTGCATGTGTACACAAATAAGCATTTATGTTACTGACCTTTATGCACTGTAGGGACAAGGGAAGCCTTCAAATGTAGCGAAACCAAGGTAAAAACCTCCAAATAGCTCAGTATGTGTCTAAAAGTGAAAAGTGTCATATCAAGGGCTGTTATTCTAGAATACATTTGTATATTCTAAAATATGAAAATAAATTCATACTTGCGACAATGTATACAGCAGCTTTTTACATTCTCTGTCACTGCAAGTGTTGCTACATATCTCTGTTCATTTTTGCTTTTTTTGATAGTCAATTTCTATTTTTCCTACATCTTATGTAGCTTTCCTTAAAGCTTAATATGTGATGAATCTATTTTTTACCCAACCCCCCCCACCAGAAAAGAGAGAAAGTATATGTGTTTGAATAGTTCAGCACTTTCTTTTTATTTTGGAGCATGTTTCAGATCCTTAGACACTGTACTGCTGTTAAATTTAGTCTCTTGGAAATGCTGTACTTTGGTAAAATTCACACAAGCATGCTATTAACAAAGACTTTATTGATATACTTACCAAAATACACATTAATAAAAATAAGACCTCATTGCAGCTTGAGAAGTATTTTGTGAAAGAGGGGGCACATTGTTACAAGGACTTTATAGCTAATTGGTATGATCACAATGATTTCAAAAGGCTGTTTCACAAAATCATTAAGGCTAGAAATTAATCTTGGAGCTATATTAGCTCAGAGACTTGCACTTTCTTCACACTTCGCAAGCACAACCAAACTGCCATTAAGTTCAAGGTGCCCTCCATGATGCTTCATCAGAAAAGTGAATTCATTTAAGAGTTTTGTTTCAGCAGGCTGTAGCTATAGACAGAATAGTTACCCTGTCATGACTGACAGAGTAAGTGGTTTCATGACGGCTGTACATCCACAGGAGTCAGAACATTTGCAAGTCACAGCAGGGTTTAAGGTCACCCAGCTAACTTTATTGTTGCTGCAGTGTGCTTAGCTCTGGCTTAAAACAGCCCTTCTTAAACAGGATTAAAATGAATATGCATGCCTTAATTATGGCTTTGGAGTTACTGCACCTAAAGTTGGAGTTACTACCTAAAGGCAAACACCAGCCCCTTGAATTCCTCTTCCATATTAGTTCTTTCTTATCTGCCTCCTCAGATACATTTTAAGAATTTGTTCATTCCAAGACCACTGATCTACCTGTCTCTAACCAGTGCTGCTTTATTCCCTTCTGTATACATTTCCTTAAAGATGCACAGGAGCTGATATAGCTCCTCTTTGCCTGGGACCTGCTAGAGAGATAGGCAGCTGTAGTGACTGATTCTGTAGATAGTGGCCTCGTGCTATCTCCATTCTGGCAGCAAGTTATCTAGACTTTACCTGTTGACTTTTCTTTGCTGTAAACCAGAAATGTCTTTGAAATAAAGATAACTAAGTCTATTAAATATAATAAAGGCAGCACAAGAAGTGGAAGGAGAGAGGTATGATACAGTCAGAATACTGGGCTAGGAAGATCCTTAACATGTATAGAAGGGAGGGGCAGTTTAATTATTTGTGTAAATAGACACAATTTTTAAGATTGTCTATTTTGATTTAAATCAGATGTCTCCAAAAATCTTTTTTAGTCCTTAACCACTAGCTTTACTTTTTTCCCCCTGTTGCTGGTGTAAGAATAATATATTCAACTGACTTCCCAAGTTGGAATTTTCTCCCATCTGAAAAGAGTCCTCTGATGGTCTGGTGAAGGCTTAGGAGCTGAGTCCTTTGAGCATTGTCTCTTTGTGTCCATAGTTTACAATATTGATTTTAAAATGTATTAATTTTCCTTGTGCTTTCTGTCCTCTGTGTCAGTTGTATAACACTTGATCACAAGAGCTTTCTAGGACTTACAAGAAGTCTGAATTTTGCCATATGCAATCCTCTAGAGCTACTGTTACCACTGGTTTTGCTAGCAAATGTTAACTTTATTTCTTTTTTCCCTCTGAATTCTTCACATCCAAAAATTCCTGTTGGATATCTGTCCAAAGCCCAACAGGTTTCATAAAATAAGACATAACACCATGTGAGCATCTAACAAGAAGTACTAGATAACAGTGAAGGTGACTTGGTATTTTATTATCAGATACAAGACCTGAAAACAAGACTGATCTAACTTGCTCTGTTTTCCACTTCAGAAGACTTTTACAGAAATGTCTGTTGCAGAGGGTGTTCAATAAATGTGAAGAATCAACCCTGTATAGGCTGAATCAACCAAAACGTGTGACATAAATCTCCCACCCCACCAAATTTTGTCCCCAGTTTATCCTCATTAAAACAAATATTCAGTGCGGTCGACATGAGACCCTAGGTGCTTACAATTAATTGATCATGTGTAGTGCACACCAAAGCACACCATTTTGTCTTCATGTTCTTCTTACAATATCTCTTTCAATTAGTATCTGCACCATAAAATTGAGTGATACTGACTGAATATAATCCAAAACACAGGTGCAATTTGGCGTAGCCACTGAATGTGGTGATCACCAGGGTAGCTCAGACACACAGCAGTGCTGAAGATGGTGACGTCAAAAGGGTGGACTGATGGACAAGTTTGGAATAACCTGCTCACTAAGGAACCTGCTTTGTTACACAGTTAGCAGAAGGTTTGCCCTTGAAAGTGAAAAAGAAATCTTGTGCTTTACAGTCCAATTTAAAGCTTTTGTAGGTTTTGCTAGTCTGTCGTAAGGTAGATTGACTCGTTTGTTGTTGGGATGTAGGTCACCCGCTCTGTGGGGTTCTCTTTAAAGGCCTATCATGGAATTGGATTGCTGTGGGGTGGGCCTTCCTCTCAACTGCAAGGTTCAAAAGCAGCGAATTTGACCTCAATGTCTGTCAGTAGGTTTGTGGGATCAGAAACCTGAATTCAAATATATCCTTGCGTAATACCTTTAGCCCGAGAATTATCTTCTTTTGTTCTTCCATTCTTTAAAATACAACAAAGGAGAAATCAGCAAGAGCACCTTTTTTTTTTTTGGCTGTGCACATATATATATATCAACTCATTCTTGATCCATGTGCCTGGTGGCTATAAGTTTTTCTTTAAGATGTGTGGCAATATACATGTTTTCTTCAGTTCTTACTGCAGAAAATCATGCATGCAAGCTCTTCTGACAAGATAAAACCAAAATGTAGGACTGGAGTGATGATATATTTGGCAGGCATCAAAAATCCATGCCGGCACAGAAACTACAACACTTACTAAAAACACTAACAATATATAAGCTAACTATCCACAATCCACAAATTCTGCCTCTGTGCACTCTTGAGAAACTATGATGTTTATATATTTTTATATTTAAAAATAATATAAAATTATAAATAGATTTAAAAAAATGTTTTATGCAATGGTTATTTTGCAGCTGTTATATTGTTAATGTCTCTGTAGAAATCATCCTTTTTAGGGCAATGACTGTTGTATTTAAATGTCACTTGTAGTTCTGACATAAACCTTTTGACACAAAACCTTTTTTATCTTGCTTGCTACTTTTCATTTACTGGAATCAGTGCCACTAAATGGAGCTACTCTGCAATTACAGTTATTATTTATCTAGGTAGCATCCCTTTTTGTTTTCTTTTTTTTTTTTTTTTTTTCTTTTCAGTATTGAATGCTTATTAAAAACAGCAAAAAATCCCCAAGTCTTAAGAAACTGACTTAGGTCATCATTGTCTTTACTTTTCTTTGAGCTATGGTAAATCTCTCTTCTGAGAACTTATATGATGCAAATATGTTGCCTGGTGTCTTGGTTTGGAAAGACAGGTATCTGNTCTGCCCCCCTCCCCCCAGAGTTACAAGAGATAAAGAAAAACATCTGCCCAACTGCTTTCAACAGATGAAATAGAATATACATTTTTGGTTCCATAACCCAAGACACCTGGATATCCATTTAATTGAATTCTAGATTTTGAAGATATGTAGCTATGAAGGACACAGTTTTTTTTTCTCTGTTTCAATGTGTAATCAAGTTTCCTCTGGGGGGGAAAAAATATTTAATGTGATCTATATATGTCTTTAATCTGAAATTTGAATCATTCTGGGAGCAAATACTATTCCTCTCTTTCTTTGTTTTAGGTGCCCTATTTCTAGATATTGAATTTTGGTAACTTCTATAAGCCTGTAGATGTTCTACACTGTGTATAAATAGAACCTGTGTGGATTTAAAAGACACTCATACTACTGAGATGAATGTTAAATTTATTAATCTTTTGATCTGATTCTGCACATCTTTATTTGGACTCCTACATCAGAAAGGACTGTTGGAGTAAACCCAGTATGTAACACACAGAAAATTACAGTGTTCTATCAACCATAATCTTGTTTCTTGCAAGAACTAATTGCAGTCATTATACTGTAGTAGCATATTCATAATTCCATAACCCAGGAAGGTTGGTGAAAATCCTCAGAAGTCTGAGAGGCACCTCTGGTTTTGATGACCATTTTGATTTACCATATAGTTTGGCATTTAAAAGGTACTTAACACCCTTCAAACTTAATTTTGCAATTTTGGACATAAGCATTACAATGGACAGGTTAATTACGTAGTTGCATGCTTCTTTAAATGGACCCTCTGCCTCATTCATGCTGTTTTATTTCAGAAATTCCAGCAATCAGTGGGACACCCCTGCCTTAGTGAACTGGAGCAGCATCACTTTGTGAGGTGTTTTCCAGCATTTGAGACTGTGCTTGGCAAACAGAAATGCTTTAGACACATATATTTTGACCTAAAAATAAAGCCCTTTTCCACATGCTTTGATATTTTATGATTGGTGTAAAGATAATGGAATAGATTATTGATTTTAACAACAATGTATGTTAGTTGCAAACAAATTTTGAGAAGTGAAGTTTGGTTACGTATGTTATATCATGAATAAGGATAAAAATATTTTTTTGAATGGCAATCTGCTTCTGAACAAAATTTTAATTACGTTTTCTTTTCTGTATTACTTGAATTCATTCTCTCTTCAGATTTCCATGTGCTGTAGCATGCAATAATGTAAATTAAAGCCAACTCCCTTGATTTGGGAGGGAAATCCAGTCATTTTTTTGAGTAGGGTTCATAATGAGGAATTTTCTCTTTTGAAGCTTGAAGACTTGTTTTCAGTTGGGTTTGAGAGCTTTACAAATAGCTACTCTGTAGAATTCCCAAGGACAGGACAGACCTTTTGCTCTCCATAGCAATAAGGTGCTGCATTGTGGGGCAAGCCATAGACAAAATCAACAAGTAGGATGAGGATTTCCAGGAAAACATACATTCTTCTCTGCCATTTCAAACAGTGCATGACAAGCTTACCTGACAGAGATTGCTCAAATGGGCAAAAACACCTCAAACTGTGCATCTGGAATATGTAAGTTGGAGGGTGCCTGGAAATTAGACTCCTGCTGACTAAGGCTGTGGTTCCAGTGGCTAATAATTTATTCTAAATCCTTATTTTTTAGAGTATATTAATGGACAATAACTCCCTTGGAGTAATTTGGGTCACTTTACAACAGTGTTCTTGATATTAACAACCTTTCCTCTATTTGTTACTTAGTTCTAGTATTGAACAACAAATTAACAATAAAATGCTTTTCAGTCCTATTTTACAGAGATGTATTAATACCTATAAAATTTTTATTCACCTTTTAAGTGCCAAATTGTCTGCAGAGATGAAGAGAATTCTTTGAGCAATTTGGATAACCTAGCCTTCATGCCAGTATGACTTTAAATGTATGTGGTTTGTACTAGGTTTGGTGGTGGTTTTTTTTTAAATATAGAGTCCTGTAATCTTATTCTCCCCACATTATCTCTACATAGCCATGGGATTATGTGTAAACGTAGATTTTAGGAAATCTGATATTATTCTCACTTTTTCTTCTGGGATTTGAAGTTTAGATCAAAATTACTATCAGAGTAAACTACTGACATTTCAATTTGAATTGTCTTCAACAACATATTTTTGTCCAGAACAACTTGGCAGAGTATCACAGTGGCTGATATAGATCTTACTGTATTAGAAAAAAAGGAAAAAGAAGAGACAATCTGAGATCCCTAGCATTAAAATCTTTCCTAATGAAAACCGTGGCTTACACTAAAAACCCTTACACAATCTGGAACTTTTTTAAAGAGAAGTGATATAACATAAGGAGAAAAGCTACATCACTAGTAACCAAAATAATAGGATATGGTATGGAGTTGGGGTTTTTTTTTAAATTGAAATTAAGTAGAGATTTTAATTACTTCCATCATTGGATGGACTTTGTATATTCAGGGTTTGCACTGTATATGTGTAGAAACAAGAACTATGGCTGAATGCTTTCCCATCTGATCTTATAAGGTGATATTTTTTCAATTTGTTTATATGAACTCCTAGTTTTTGACAATATAGACTAGAATTACTGGTAGCTCTGACTTTAAATACTTCTAGGAGTGTATGTTGTCCTGATTGATTGAATTATTTTGTCATCTTGCTTCACCTGAGGAAACTCCTACAGCTGAACATTGTAGAGCTTTTCTTTGTGTGTTTTGTTGTTTGTTTTTTTTTTCCCCAACCCCTCAGAACCAGGGAAATGACACATGGAATTTTCTAAGCATCCAGAAACTTTTCAATTATGTCTGAAACTTGAACAAATAGAATTGCTGTGACAGTAACAGATGCTCTTGGCTTTCCTGCCTTGAACAGTCTCCACCACAGCAGCTGATTTGGTCATGGTGTCCTCAGTTTTGTTTGAGGCTTATGTGGTAAATTTTTCAGAGGAAACATTCAACATAGTATGTAAGCAGAGGAAACTCTGATTCAGTGAGCTGCTGAACAGAAAATAAAAATCAGCAGTTCATGATGGAAAGAGGAAACTGTTTCTGAAGTCAAGTGATTTAAGTGTTGGGAACACTTTTATACCTTAGCCAGTCTTTCTCTCAGCATAACTACAATTTTCTCTCTAAGACTACTCGTCTGTTTTATAAATATCTTTACATGAGCATGAGAAGGAAAAGTATATATATATATATATATATATATTTTGTGGCTATATTTTTATTGAAACTATATGTTAGGTACAGATCGTTTTAATGTATAGACTTGTTATATAATTATAACAAGTGTGGCCAGCAGTGTGTGGGGGAGGTATTTTGTCTTGTTTGCTTACTACCTGGATGAGCTGCTGTCTTGTCAGAAGTTGCAATTTTTACAGAATTTTGAACAGCTTCAATAGATGTAATGACTATCTTTCAACTTTTAACAAAATTGATTGATACATAATTATTTAGGTTTTGCTCCTTTTATTCAAAAGGCTTTCGTGTATCTGTCATGGTTTGGAAAGACAGGTATCTACCAGGGGAACTGGAGTTTCCCTGAGAATGGAGAAATGTAACCCCCACCCGCCAAAAAGTATAATTTTGCAATCAAGGGCTTTCAGGCAAAGATTTTGGGAATAGGAATAACAGTTCTTTATCAGGNCTACACAAGCTTACTCTAATTTTGAGGAAAATAAGGCTTAGCAACATTCTCTGATAGGCTACTGAAGCCATTTTTAATAGGAAAATGAACTTATAGGCTGTCTGTTTTATGTTAGTGTAACTGACATGAATAAACATGAATCAGTATTTCTGACAGACAGTAATAGATCAGAAACTACTAGAATCTAAATAATCACTTATTTTGAAAATTTTGTTGATTTTGTTTGTTTGTTTGTTTGTTTGTTTGTTTGTTTTAAGAGATGCCATGTCAACAGCTTCTTAAAAGTATGATAATGTTTTTTGCCTTCTTTTGTTTTATCTCACTAGCGTGATACAAATTAAAATACAGTTAAATCATTTTATTGTGATGGTCAAAGGCTGCTTAAGATAATTATAATCCACTTCCAAACGGACAATTTCTGGTATGTCCTCAATGAGAAACTGGGTATCATTTTAAAACTCCTTAAGGCAGAAAATATAAAGATGGAATTTTCTGTTTCTATGTCCTTAAGCATCAGATGCATTTTATGAAAGAATCATAAATGAAGGAGGGGACATAGCAGGTAATAATTTTTTTGTTGCAGATAACCATAGTAGAGTAGTATTGAGTTTTGGAGAATAGTTAGCTGGTTCTAATTAACATTTCTTTTTTATTTCAAGTGTACATCAGAACTCTAATGTGTGTTGTACTTGTCTAGTTAAACATCTAGGCCTGGACTTGGACCCTGAACTTTGCTGTGGTTCCAAATGCTGTGTGATTTCTGTAATAAAATTACAGAAATCTTTATGATTTCTGTAATAAAATGTTTTAAAATTTAATAAACCCAGACATTTTCACTGCAGCTTTTGAATCCATATACCACCATTGCAATTATCCAGCTACTGGTAGCTTTTGTATTAATTTTTAAGGTTATCCAGGTAGCTGTTGAAAGTACCAGGGATAAGTTACTAAGTGCTGGCTGAGCAACAAGCTGAAGACATGCATGTCATGCTTCTCACATACTACAGACAATGAATTCAGAGCCATGTGGAACTGTGTTTTATCTAAGGTATGGTCACTGATAAATGGAAAATGCTCTGGTAGGCAAGGTAACAAAAAGCACTTTGCTTGCTGAACAGGCCAGCTGCTCACAAACAAGTGCTCTACAGGGAAAATAATTCAATTCGTATATTCATCACTGGCTCTGGAATGGAAATAAAAGGAGAAAAACAAGAGCTGATGAAAGTGAGAATTCAGAAGGATTGACAGGAGGTTGTGTGGATTTTCTAACCCCCACAAGCATTGATGGCACTTGTACATTAGTCTTGTGTTTTATTCATAGTGTTGTTAATTTTTAAAGAACCATTAATATGTTTCATTTATAGCAATGAAACGTGCTGCCATTTTTACTCTGGATATGTTTGTGGTGTCTTTCTTAGCTTTAACCTTGATCTGCATGTTCCCCACATGTGGGTATAAATTTGAAACTTATGAAATCGTTGTCTAAGGTAGCTGAAAATTGCCCAAGAGTTTTTGAATTACCTTTGCTCATGAGAAATTCTGTTTGTCAACACCAGCAGAAAAATTTCAGGGAAGGTGTAAAAAGAGAAGGATAAAGAAAGAGACTTGACATAAAAGAGTAAAACAGTGCAAACAAAGGCTGTTTGAAGAATCTGACAGGAGAATAAAACAGATTAAACCCTTGAGAGTTCCCCACATACAATTTGGAATACTGGGGCACACAGAGACAATCTTTCACATTTTCTTCTTAAGGTTGCCTCCTTGGCTCTGATTTTTTTTTTTTTTCCTTATTTGAATATCCCCATCCAAAAAAAAAAAAAATCAGGCCGTATATCTCAGAAAGAAAAGTCTGTAATTCATTCAACTGGCCTTTTTATTTTTTCATCTACTTTAGACATTATTAATATCCCTTGGATATTTCCAATAGGGCAAACATCACCCGAGACCTTAGGGAAACCCCAAGAATTTAATTTGATGAACATTGTCATCCTGCAGACGAGAGATGGTTTAATTGAGTAGTTTTACTCTTCTTGAAAGTATATTTCTTAGGTATTGTTCTGAACCAGTATCAAAAGAGTCAGTGGGGTCATGATACTACAGCTATCAACTTACACTGTAAGGCTTGAGCACATTTTGCCAGCAAACTTTGACCAGCTGTAAGTAGATATAACTGAAATCTGAGAGCCACTATGAGATGAGAAAGCTAAGGCCAACTAGGAGTTCTGCTTCCTTGCATGGTGTGAAGTTATTGGGAATCTGGAACCATTATTTTGTGTTAAAACAAGATAGGCATCATTGCTTTACACACAACATCTTGCCTTTTGTGGAGTGGCAATGTCTTTGTCTTTAGTGTTCCCAACAAAAATAGCTTCTAGTCCAGGAAAAGATAAAGATGTTAATCCTGAAAGGCTGATGCTACCTGAAATGAAATGTGGAGACTGCAGAACTTGTGGTCTTAGGACAGATCCAAGTTACCCCCTCAGAAGGAGTTCACATCAGGTAAAATTCACTAGGATAATGAATAAATGTTTAGTTGCTTATTAAATTTACCTTCACCCTGTTCAGTTGCATAATCTTTTTCTCTTCTTCTATTCTGTCTGCTTTAAACTCTTGCAATGTACTGGAAAATAGTTTGTATGATTTCTTATGACTATCCATGCAACAACTGAGAAAAAAAGACTGTTACTTTTACTTGAAGAGATAAACAGAAGAGGTAATTGGCAGAATCAAAGGAGTTCAGACATTTAAGAATGGACCTTCAAGGGAATTAACAGAAGAAAGAAATGGAGGCATTTGTACGAGATGTTACTCCCAGGAGGGCACTGAATGTTCAGCTCTTGTGCTGAGGCCAAGGTGAGCCACTAAAGGAACAAAGATCTCAATCTACGTGATTGCCAGTGCTGGGGATAGTGATGAGAGCTGGCTGCAACTTGACCTTGGGAAAGAAAGTGAAGAAGTGCATAAAGATCACAGAGTAGAAAATAGTTCTCTATTCAGAACTGTTGGCCCACTATGCAATTTCATTATTTTCCTATATTTAAATTCTTCAGGATTTGTTTCCCCTTTGAGAACTGGACATGGAATTAATTTTGTTTTCCCTGCTTGGCTAACTGTTTTGTAGAGGATTGTATATTGGGGTGGGGGAAAAGTAAACATTTTAAACATATGTATGTGTGTGCATATATAAGACTCTGCGTACCTGCAGCTTTATTTTATAAATAAAACATCTCTCTTGACCTTCTGTTTAATTAGGAAGAGTTGAGGTCAAAATTGAAAGCCACATAAGTACCTCCCCTCTTCTTTATTGCTCTTCAATGTTCCACAAGAGTCTAATGCAAAAAACAAAACAAAACAAAACAAAACAAAACAAAACAAAACAAAACAAAACAAAACAAAACAAAACAAAACAAAACAAAACAAAACAAAACAAAACAAAACAAAACAAAACAAAACAAAAAAAACCAAAAACCAAAACCCACCCAAAAAACCCCTCAGACAAAACAAATAAAAAATAAATCAAAACAACTTCAAAACAAATATAATCCAAGAAATTTCCCCAAGGACTTTATAACATCTCCCTTATTCTGACTATAGCTTTGGATGATGTTTTCTAGTAGAAAGAGAATATTAGGGGAAAATAATAGAAGAAGCTGTATAACTATGAAGAAAATTCCTAGAACTTTAATGCAATATCTGCTGGATAAGTATTTTAATAAAATTTTACATTTGGTTTACTTACTGAAAAACTGAACACAGGAGTGTGGAGCAAAAAGACTTAGAATAAAACACTGCTTTCTTTCAAAATTTTGACAAAATTTCTTTATGTAAAAAAAAAGTATCATGTGTAAATAAAATTTTTTACCTTGCAAGAAAAGAAAATGGAAGAACTTCTTTTGGTAAAAAAACCACTGCATCTGTGCTTTCTCCGTTTTGGCATGAGTGACCATCCAGGGTAGGAGAACTCTGCATCTGACTTCTTTCTAAGGGTATTTCAAGACCCATCTCACGATCTTCAGCTTCACTCTATGCTCTGAAATTATTTTTTGCTTAGCTAGTCTTGAAAGTTTTCCATTTTGTATACATAAATCTGCTTTAATTAGCTTCCCTTCTCAGTCAATAGAATCACCACATTTCATATATAATTATGACCTCTAAGCTCTGCCTCAAACCTGTTTAAAAACCAGTCATACTCCAGAGGAGCTGGGTGAAACCACCCACTTGCTGGGTGGCTGCACAGCAGTGCTGACTTGTTATTTGCATTTGGCTGTCATTCAGGAGGTTGTGTTTTGAGGAACCTGAACTCTGGCAACCTCATGAATCAGATAGATAAGTGATTGAGGTGGATACGCTCATTCACACGAGCCTCTTCTGCATTCAGCTCAGTGGGAACATCATGCCTCGGAGTTTGCTTTTTGGGATAAATAGATTACCTGGTTCACAGCCAAGAGCTGTGACCTTGTGTAGTACATGCAACCAAGATTTTTTTTTCTGATGAAATCTAAGTATTAACCGTGAAATGCTGCATTTGGTATTTGAATTATTTCTCGTGTCTTGGGTGATCTCATCCTTCAATGGATTTATGTTCTATTTGGTAGTCTGCTCTGGCTGTTACATTAAATAGCTAAAGCTAGGAATCCAATTCTTGCCTAAGCACTGAGGAGGTGGCCTGTTTACAGAGCTGCAGAGGGCATAGATCTTCTGCTAAGGTCAGTAGGGGACTGTTACTGTTCAACATCTAAAGTTGTGTCCATCTGCTCTATTCCTGGAAGACACCTTTAGACTCGTAGCATTGCATAAACATAGCCTGAGATAACATGGTTGTTGGGGTTGCTGGGATTATAAAATAAAACTGTAGAAATGAAATATCCTGGCTTAAATTTCCTTTACTGGTATTGATTAAAGTTGTGGTGGTTGTGTTTTTTTTTTTTTGTGTGTGTGTGTGTGTGTGTGTGTGTGTGTGTGTGTGTGTGTGTGTGTGTGTGTGTGTGTGTGTGTGTGTGTGTGTGTGTGTGTGTGTGTGTGTGTGTGTGTGTGTGTGTGTGTGTGTGTGTGTGTGTGTGTGTGTGTGTGTGTGTGTGTGTGTGTGTGTGTGTGTGTGTGTGTGTGTTTTTTTTTTTTTTTCCCCAGAGGATCAGTGCCTTCTAACAGTTCTGCTGTTGATATCTCTGAAGGCAGGTACTTCCTTCATTCAGCCATCTAGCTAGGACTTCATATATGAGTATCTGCTTTTCAGAACAAATTGGATAGTTGGGTTGGTAGCTCTATGAGCATTCATACACACTGCATAGTATTTAGGAAGAATTTCTGATTTTTTCTTGCTTCTCTTAGGCCAATTTCTTACTTTGAATGACAGCTGGCTACTCAGGTAGCCTTTAAAAGTAAGTAAAAATATCCTTTTCGCAAGCATTTTTTTTTTCTATATTTTGTGTATAAAGAGGAGAGGTATTTTAAAATATTAGTGCTTTGAAAGTTGGTTCAATGTTGTCTCAACAGGGATAACAGGAATCAGAGGTTGCTGTGGACAGGTAATGCTGAGACATTATAGGACAAAGTCAGAAAATGGTTCCTGGTTTCTCCTTCTTACCTAGGAGCTAAGTGATGTTTAAGTAATGCAGTTTGCCTCTTTCCTCCTTGCTTCTGTTTGACCTTATTCTAACTGCTGAGTTGCATATCAGTTACAAAATCATGTATTTGGGCTTATCTATGATGATAAATATGAAATTACGAGCAGAGAAATATCTCCATAGTTTGAGCTAAACTAAAACCCATAGTAAAATTAAACTATTATATTGATATGTGGTGCATAATCAGAATGGTATAAATTTCACTTTTTGTGTTTCAAGAGAGCTGTTCTTAATAAATGTGAACAATCAATTTCAATCAATTTCAATCAATATTTTATAACCTGTTGTGCATAACTTGGGAAGGGTACTGGACAATTTTAAGACATTCTAATTTCAGTGTGTATTTAAAGAGAAAGAAGAGCAGTGAACTGGAATCTAGGCACAGCAATCTGTGCAGGTTTTATTTGGCTTTTAGGGTTCCTGAGTGATTTCTGTGGCTGTGTCTGCCAAAACCTAACCACTAGGGTGCAGATATGCAGCACAAACCACCGTGGGGAGCGTGTGCAAATGCATCTCACCACTTCAAAAAGTGCTGCTTCCCTTAGATGCAACTAGCACTTCAACAATATTTCACACTCTGCAAGTATTTATTAGTTCTCTGCAACCAAAACCTTCAGGCTTTCATTCTTTAAGTTAATATTTGGAAAGCTTTCTGTTGTATTCTGTACTTACTAACAAATTTCTAGAGTCCTCTTATTAAAGCAATGATATAGAAAAGCTTTTAAGGCATCCATGCTTAAAGAAGACATGAAAAGCCAAATGCATTGAATGTGACCTTGTAGTTAAAACTGTTGTGTGACAATTCTGGTGTTCCCAAGCCATGCTTGAGGCAGGACTGCTGTGTGTAACAGCATGAATTGACAAAGGAGAATGGCTTCAAACTGAAAGAGGTTAGGTTTAGATTAGATATTAAAAAGAAATTCTTTACTGTGAGAGTGGTAAGGCATAGGTTGCCCAGAGAAGCTGTGGATGCTCCATCCCTGGAAGTGTTCAAGGCCAGGTTGGATGGGGATCTGAGCCACCTGCTCTGGTGGAAGGTGTCCCTGCCCATGGCAGGGGATTGGAAAAAGATGATCTTTAAGGTCCCTTCCAAAGCAGGCCATTACATGATTCTATAAGGAAGGGGATGCTGTTATGCTGTTGCAGCTTTACTGGTAAAAGCTGGTCTAAGGATTTGAAAAATGATCATTGGAAGCAGGAACTTGCAAAACTCCCACCTACAGCCACAATTTTGCTATGAATCATTGTTTCTATACTTTTTTTTTTTTTTTTTTTTACTTTTTTTCTCATTAACACTTAAACAAAAGGACTTTCTTTACTGCAGTATTTTTAAGATGAGGACACTTTTATTTCTTGATGAAGAACCCTTATGGATGCTGCAGAACATTAAATCAGGTGGCCATTTTGTGCATTGACAAGCTCACAGGTAGGAAACACATCTTTGTCATTTGTAATTTTATCAGCGGTAATAAACACTGTCACTGATGTCCAACACTACTTTCTTTCTTGAAGAAAGGAAGGCAACATTTCTAGTATAAATAGGGCAATTGATCTGCACTGTGGATGTGAAAAAAAATGTCTGGCCTTGAGATAAGAATACATATTTTCCTCAAATACTAATCCTTCCTATCAGATTAATATTCTCTTTTGCAGTTAATTTTCCAAGATGTTCCATCTTCTTTTTCATCCTGCAACACATCAGTTTCTATTTTAATGCATTCTTTCTCCTTCTTCTTGAAAGAGTTTTCATTTTTACAGACCACATTTGCTGCAGTGCTCTTTTCAGCTCCAGCTCACGCACACTGAACCCAAAAAGAGCCTGCCTGCTGTTCCATAGACAGCCTGCCTTCATTGGACCTCTGGGTACCATGCAATCCTGCATTTTCTCCTCACATGCTTTCTGTGAGGCTTTCTGCCACCTTGTCTTCTTGTCTTTTTAATGATACACAGTATTTGAAACAGGAAAAATAAGAATTTTATAACTTTCCAAGTAACGCTGGTAACACTGCACTTCTGCTGGCTAAAGAAATACCCTAGAAAGCCAAGACATCCCTTTACATCCATTTTACCCCTTTCAGTCTCTCTAATTTGGACATGAAGCTTTTCTAAGCTATCCTTCAGCATGTTTGCTGTTTGCTGTTTGTTCCTGAATGATCCACTTAGAAAGCATAGCTTTTAATTTCCTTTCCTCTGTCTAAGAAAGGATCAGTCATCCAAAGGTTTTCTTTTCAGTGGTAATGTCTGGAGGATTTTGTTTGTTCCTTTGTTTTGGTGGGAAGTTTTTTGGTTGGTTGGTTCTGTGGGGGATTTTTTCCCTTTTTCTTCTTCTGGTCTTCTTGTGATCAGCAGGTTGAGGAAGGTGGTTCTCCCCTTCTGCTCTGCTGAGACCCCACCTGCAGGGCTGCACCCAGCTCTGGGCTCCCAGCACAGGAAGGACAGGGACCTGCTGGAGCCAGGCCAGAGGGGGCACCAAGGTGATCAGAGGGATGGAGCAGCTCTGCTGTAAGGAAAGGCTGAGACAATTGGGATTGTTCAGCTTGAAGAAGAGGAAGCTCTGGGGAGACCTTAAAACCCCTTCCAGTATCTAAAGGAGGCTTTAAAATGAATCTGGAGAGGGAATATTTACAAGGACATATAAGTGACAGGACAAGAGGGAATGGCTTTAAACTGAATTAGAGTAGATTTATATTAGATATGAGGAAAAAGTTCTTTACAGAGAGGGTAATGAGATTCTGGAACATGGTACCCATAGAAGCTGTGGATGTCCCATCCCTGGAAGTGTTCAAAGCCAGGTTGGATGGAGCTCTGAGCAACCTGGTCAAGTGGGAGGTGTCCCTGCCCACAACTGTGTGGTTGGAAATAATGAACTTTAAGGTTCTTGCCAACCCAGACTCTTCTGTGATTCTGTGCTCAGGGATTCTGTTCACTCCAAATCCTGATGAAGGAATTGCTTTTCACATAGGTTTAATTTTGACAGCTACATTTTGCTCCAAGGTGTTTGTATTGAGTAATATTCACTAAGTGGAGTAGTATGGTCCTGTCAGTGTAATGCTCCCCTTATTTTTGCTGAGATCACTGTTATATCATGTCCATATATCAACAAATTACTTCAGTATACATATTTGGACTGTCAGCAATTACCCAGCTGAAAATTTGTCCCAAAAAAAAGAGGTAAACAACATAAACCGTGTATCTGCTGGTGCCGAGGGAAAAATGTTTTGGTATCAAAATGAGACAAAATCCTGTTTATGGCCATGCAATTGCTCAATAATGAAACTAATGCAGTGATTAAGGGTTTACAATGAGGTGCTCCATTGTGCAATCTTTTAATATTTGCCTTGATTGAATGTCTTTGTTCCCCTGTAGTTGGAAAGAAAATTGGAGTTTAAGATTTTCATCCCCTTGGTTGCTCCCAGCTGGATCAGTGACATCTCAGTGATGGTGCTATTAGTCCAGTTTAAGGGTTTAGCCTAAAATCACTCAAAGCTGCCTCCAAAAGTAAGATAGTGTATGTTTTCTGGAGCAGTGAAATAATCAAAATTATAATCTAGAGCTGTAACAGCAAAACCTAGAAATAGTAATGTAAAAGGTAGATAAAAAATGTTGTGAAGTTGAAGCTGAACTTAGAACATCGAACAATATTTTGTAGTGGCAGTCATAGTATTCTCTGCTTCCTGCAAGGTATCTTTCAGTATAATAATTAGGGTAACTGTAACTGAAAGAAAAATCAGATTATTTGATTACAATTATGTCCATGCTTCTAATATGCAAACATTTTTTCATATTTCCTTTTTTCTCTTATAAAAAGCAGCAAGTTGCTGCTTTAAATGTCACAAATATATTTGGAATTTACATCCACTGAAAAAAACCCTTTGTTTTTGTGGTTATTCTTTGGATCTCCCCAAATTAAGACAAAATCATTCTTCATTTGTATCTCTTCACCTTTTCCTTTACAATTCTGTGAAATCAAATAATAAATAATTAGTGGATATCTAAAATTATCAATAAATTAACAGCTTTTCTGGTCAGTCTTTGAGCTTTTCTGGTGGGGAGATATGTCTTCTCTGGCTGTAGTTGCCAGTAAACTGAATATCTTCCAAGGCTGTATCTGTATGAGGGAACAGCTAAAAAACCTGAACAATTAAAAGCAATAAAAAATCAAAACAAACCACAAATCAAAAGAAAACAAAAAACCCTAAACCAAAAAAACCCCCAAGAAAACAAACAAAAAACCCAACTAACCAACCAAACAATAAAACCCCACCTGCAACAAAAAAAGTAAGCAAAGCACAAAACAAAACCAAAAAAAATTAAGGAAAGATATGAACAGAAATATCTATGTTACTATGTATTTCTAAATGCTTCTTCCCCACTAAAAATGTGTGTATGTTGGTTTAGTTTGGAAAAGTTTACAAATTGTTTACCCTGACAAATAAACATGCTCAGGGCAGAATGTTCCTAATGGAAAAGTTTTTGTGGAAGTGCTCAGGTGCTTGACATTCAGCCCTTCCAATCTTTCTGTTAACCCCTTTTATGGTTAGAGACCTTATCCATACAAATCCTTGTAAACCTTATATGAGAAGCCAAGGGAGGCAAGTGGAGCCAGCATCTATTTCCCTTCGTTGTCTTGAGTGGATTTCTGTGGAAAATATAGATATACTGAGCAACTTTATTGGCAAATGTAGAAATAATCTAAATGTAGATTTTTTTTTTATAATATATATTTCAAATTGTCTAAATTTGAAAAAAAAAATTAAAACAAAAATGGCTATTTTGGTTGTGATATTTTAATGTTCAATTTAATGAACATCAAAATAATGATTTTTCAAACACCTGAAGGAAAGAAGACCTCTCACGCCCATAAGTGAAATAAAATTAATTAAAATTCAGTTTTGTGATAGAGGAATAGTTTATTTTTTATTATTTTCCCTCACAGCACTTCAGGTTTTTTTCTAGTTACAGATTGGGATAATCCCAGTAAATTATTTGGCACTACCCTTTGATATATGTTTGTTTCCTTTGTTAGAGATTTCTGTTATTCTCTACTTCTCTATATAAATATGTCTCCCACTTTTTTTTTTTAATAATATAAATTGTGTTGATTTTTGTTATGAAATAGCTCATGCAGTAATATCTGAAGCAGGATATGTGATCTGGAATTTTGTTACTTAGATTTGCATATTTTTCTTTCTTGATCCCAAATTAACTTCAAATTGTTGCTGCCTGTTGATGTCAAATTTTCATGTTGTTTCTTTCATGTATTTCCTTCTGTTCATGTCGCCATTGCGTGTTACTGAATTATTTATTTCCTCAATTAATTTTTTTTTTTTACCTCTGTTTAGGATCTATGCCTATGCATCCATTTAAAAGAAGCCATGGCTTCCTGATAGGGAAAGGGCAAATATTTCTTTGAATTCTGAAAACAACAAAATCTATCCAAGAATAAGTTCCACTTGGAGTTTAGCTGAGTGACTTTAGAATACAGAAATATTACTGTTGAATGCAATTGTTGGTGTGTCTACAATGTCAGGCCAGGTTTGTTAGGAAGATACTGTAATGTTTTTCTTTTTTTTTTCTTAAGGAAAATATGATTGAAATGTTGAGATTTCACAGTGATTATTTCTGTGGTAGTTCACTGGTTTTGTTCATGTATCCATATCATCAGCAGAGAATTATAACTTTCTTTTCTGCTACTTATTCTGCTTGTGGGTCTGCTAAGAGTTGGCAGAATTGATTTGAGCTGAATTTTGCCTTTAAAAAAACTCTCAAATATTTAAATTCAACTTAAATAGATTTCCTAATCTAGCTTTTCTTTCTGTAGTTGTCTGATTAAAGCTGTTACTTACACAAAAAATATAACAGTGTAACTGTCCAGAGGAGTTGAAATTAGAGGATCTTTAAGGTTCCTCCCAACACAAACCATTCTATGATTCTATGATAAGAGCCAGATAGTGAGGATAAAAGAAGCAGAGGGAGGGAAAGTGCCCTTTTAATCTTGCCAACACCTCTTTTAAAGAATTTCTATATTGTAGACGTATTATCATTCAGACTTTCCTGCTTCATGCTGCCCTTTCAGAGCTATTTTGATCCAAGCACTGTGATTTTAGTAGGTTGTCTTAATATAAGTGTGTAACATAAAACTTTACTGTTGTGATTCATATGTTGAAAATTTGTTGCTGGTAGTCCTGGGCTGGAGTTTTGTGTTGCTTTTTATGTGCTCCCAGACTGTAAGGAACTGCCAGCTGATATTTTCACCATTCAAGAAATAAATAATCCATTGCAAATGGATTCATAAATGGTTCAAGATACAGTCACCAAAACTGTTGGGGTTTAAATACCTTTAAAGTTTGATGCAACTGTAAAGCTAAAAACCTCAGTAGAGAATGGAATACCTTACAGTGAATCTAAACATTAGATTGTTAAGTGGCTGAAATCCCCACTACTCATTTCTCTCAAAAAGGACTGCTAGCTATTGGAAAGTTGGCCCTTTTCTTCCAGCATCATTCTTCAAAGCTTTCTATCTACGTTTTTCATTCAATTCCTCATGCTCTAGAAACCAATCTCTTTCTACAAGATATAAAGTGTTGTTATGCCTCTTGTAGCTAAACATGGAACTAAAGATTGTTTAGATAGGAGGGTGGGGGAGCTAATTTATGCCCAGAAACCAGGAACAACCTGAAAAGTCTGTGTTGCAGAACTCATACATTGGGTTATGCCATGCAGATCAACTTAGTAGCTGGAATGGCTTGCAAAAATGTTTAGGCAACTGATACTGAGGTATTTATATTTTATATAGCAACAAGAAAAGCTTCAAGAGAAAATTTAAGTAACTTTTATTGTGGTCCATATATTTCATTCCCATCTTCTGTACTACATACTGAATAAGCATCATCAGAAGTTCTGGTACTAAAAAGCCAAAATTATATTAGACTTCTAGACTTTTCAAAGCTAAATATATAATATGCAGGTGTTCATTATTTATTCTGATAAGAAAGGCACTCAGAGCCCATAATTACCCAATGAAGGTAGAAATATAGCACAACTCTCTGTGGATTGCATTCTCAGTACTAGTGATTGTTAAATGACAATGAAACAAATATATAATGCTAGGTTAAATTACCTGGAAGCCCCTTAATCCTTTTCCTGTCTTAGCATCCATTGCAGGTTACTCAGGAACAATTCTTTAATTCCTTTCTTCCTTCTAATTTACCCATTAATACAATATTTTAATACAAAAACACTGGGGAAGTTTCTGTGTTGCAAGGTAACAAGCAAAAAGGGAAGTGTGTCATGAATTCACAAAACACTCTGTAACTCTTGTTCTGAGCCGGGTGAAACTCAGTCTGTAGCTCCAATGACTGATGTATGACTTAGTTAATAATCAACAAGAACATTATAATTTTTACTAACATCATGTCATAGTTTTCATAAGTCAGATATTTCTCAAGACAAAAAATTATTTGCTATTAGCTATACCCCTCAATAAATTATTTGTTACATATATTGGCAGAAAAATAAAGACCCACATATCAGCTTAGAAAGCATCACATTTAAGTTGCCAAAGGACTATTTGAAGTTGAAATCTAATGAAATGTCAGGTGTTTATCTTTGGGTCACACTTGGGAAGAATATTTTATGCCTTTTCATATGTTTGGAAACATATGAAATCCCCCTAGAAAGGGCAACAGTTTCTAAATGGTTTGCAGTTATTCAGGGCAGAACACAAATCCAGCAGTGAGGAGATGCAGCGGGATACTGAATGGATGAGACACAGGATGGAGATGAAATCTAGTGTCAGTAAACACAAATTAATGCTTGTGGACAAAACTGCCCTGTTTGCTTTGATAGGCTCCAAATTAGCCACTACCAGTCAGGAAAATTATCTCAGTCAGGGGTGATAAATTCTAGGAAAACATGAACTCAATATTCAGCTGCCAGCAAGGGAAAAAACCTAAATCAAATAAATACAGAAGGTAGGCAGAAAATAATGGAGTACTTATTACAAACAGCAAAATGCCTCACTTGAGGTCTTTGCTGCACTTATATCTTTGAGGTTGATGGCACTGCTGTTCACCCTCCTGTGCTGATTTTGGCTGGGGCAGAGTTAATTTTCTTCCCAGTGGCTGATGTGGGGCTGAACAAATAGGCCGAACACAGGGGTGATAATACAGAGGTGTTTTTGTTATTGCTGAGCAAGGAGGGATTGCACGTAGCCAAAGACTTTTCTGCTTTTCATACTGCTTGCCTGGGAGTTTGAGAGGAGACACAGGTGACCAAACCGAACCAAAAGGATATTCCAGACCATGTGACATCATGCTCAGTATAGAAATCTGGGAGAAGAAAAAGGAAAGTGGGGAATGTTTGGAGTGATGACATTTGTCTCTCCAGGTAACCAACTATACATGATAGGGCCCTGCTCTCCTGGGGATGCTGAACACCTGCCTGCCCTTGGGAAGCAGTGAATTAATTCCTTGTTTTGATTTGCTTGTATGGATGGCTTTTTATTTCCCTATTAAACTGTGTTTATCTCAACCCATGTTTTTTCCAGCTTCTACCCTTCCAGTTCTCACCCCATCCCACCTCTGGGGGAGTGAGTGAGTGGCTGTGTGGGGCTTAGGTGCTGGCTGGGGTGAAACTATGACATCTCCTCGTTGGGAAGAACAAAATGGGCTTGGAAAGTCAAAAAAAAAGGATGAAGATAAATATATGGAATGATTTCACTACCAATGGGATTAAGTAGACCATTACATTAAATGGACAGCAATAGGAATCAACAGGGACTGTTCTGTTAGCACAGAAGAGAGAGCAGTGAGAATGTTGTTAGGCTGAGGGCACAGTAGCAATCCCTGACCATGTATTTTGGATGATTTTGCTCGTTTGACTTTGTTTTTCCCTCAGTTTCTGTGCATCTTGGCTGGCATATTTTCCCCCTTTCCCCCTTCTTGATGAGAGCAAAGTTTATTTGGACAAGTCAAAAGAGAGAAGATGTAGATGATGTAAAATAGGAAAGATGTTCACATGGATAGATAGGAGGCTCATTTCTCAGCAGGGAGGAAAAGGAGACATTCCTCTGGCTGGTGCTAGTCTGCATAAGGTAATAAAATAAACATGTATTATATGTGCACAGGCTTAGTAAGCTGTAAGCATGGCCCTATTATGAAACAGAAGTTTTAAAGAGATGCAAATGGATTACAGATGAGGAGGCAGTCAGCCTACAGTAGGCTAGATAGCATAGATAGCAGGTAGAAAAGGTAGAAAAGACCTCATGAATTCTGAGGGAAACAGATGAACCAAGAAGGCAAAACCTCAGGAAGAATTCCAGAGTAAGATGTGAAAAAGAGGAAAGTAGGTCATAAACAATGTTAAAATATCTGCCTGTTAAACAGAAGGAGAGGAAAGAATGATGAGTCAGCTTGGTAAATTGAGATGTGAGAATGCAGATTAGTGAGAAAGAGTGATAAGGATGCCAGAGTAAATAAGGAAGCTATTGATTCTTCTTCTTCCTGCCTTTCCTCTTCCTTCTTCTTTTGCATATTAGATGATAGCATTGTTCACACAATCTGCTGAAGGCTCAGGGGTCTGCGTGATACTGACAGAAGAAACAAGGTTTTTTCCAGAGGCCACATTACACAACCCTTCCTGGGCAGCAGGAAGTAATCTCACAAAGCACTTGGGCCTCTCAGGAGTACAAGGTAGTTTTCCTACTTGTTGCTCACTTTTGGTCAGGTAGATAGACCTTCTGCTTAACCTCATGCTTTTAAGGCTTTTAATTTGGTTAGCAAAGAGCTTGAAATGCAACTGTGACTTCAGGACATTGAATAAGAGCTGGATTGGTAAAATTAATCTGATACAAATAAAAGACAAAATCTTTTCTATACCTGCCTTTGGCCTTTATGTTCATCATAGCTGGAGATCACCCTTAAAGTCAACTAAAACTATGATTCATTACAGTGGAAACTAAATAATGGATGTAACCCAAAACTGGTTGCAAGCAACCCAGTCAATGTTGCCATAAGTTTTCCAATCTCCACACAGTATTCAGGGATGAGTATTTTCATGTGACATGACAAGATGGCAAGTTTTCCAAGTGTACTATCTTGAATTACTTTGTTTTACAGAGAGAAAAAAAGGATATCAGGAGTTGATATTATTATTTCTGAGCGTAATTGCAGGCTGTGACTTTGGGTATCTTTATTTATTTATTTATTTAAGGCATGGTGTTATAAAAAGTGCAGTTCAGACTTGATATCATAGAAGAATAGTGCAATCATTTAAAAGTATAGTTTTGTTACAAAAGAAACCCTTCTCCTAAGCTTAACCCCTCCTCCCTCAAAAACTAGTATTGAACATTCACACCCCTTCCCAAGAAAAGCAGTCAGCATTTTTTTTCCATATAATGCAAATTACTTGCTAAAATCTCTCCTTCTTTATTTCCTTTTTCTCTATACTGTCAATCAAAATAAGAAATATACCAGAATAACTAAAAAACAAAACGAACCAACCAACCAACCAAACAAAAACAAAAAAACAAAAAGTCAAAAAAAAAAAACAAAAACAACTACACATCTTAACCCGAATTTCCCTTAACTCTTATGCCAATGTAAAACTAATTTGATTTTGGTAGCAGGATTCTTGATACACATTCTCTGAAAAGTAGTACAAAACTTGTAAAGTCTTAAAGTAATTTCCAGATTTTTAAAAGTAGCCTTGAGCCATTCATAATGGAAGGAAAAGTTGAAGGTAGACTTTTAAAAATACTTTATGACAGAGCTTAGTGAAATCTGAATTATTCCTTAAAATCAATATTTCTACTGAAGTACTCTTCAAAAAATAGCATTTTGACAATTGATGATTGTTAGAATAGTCTTTTCGCAGATTAATTATTCTATATTAGTAACTGGGATGATTGAGAAACTTAAGAATTAAAAGCAAAAAAACCTTCAAAATAGAGAAATTTTACCATTTGAGTTCATTGACATATGAGACAAATGATAAATTGGAAAAAAAAAATTAACTTTCTCTTGTATTAGCATCTCTTCAATGAGACAAGAATACTTCATGTAGCCCATAAACCTAGCAATGAGCATCACTTTTTTCATAGATTATGTGATATTGATATTCAGACAAGGTTTAAACTCTAAACTTCTATCAGAAAATTGACAGAAAAGGAGGTCTTTGGAAACATGTTATTATTATTATCCTATTTTATTAGTTGCATAAACACATTTCTTTGATAATTCTCTTGAGTATAATTTGCCATAGTTTATGTCAGAATTTGACCTTATAAAATAGGCTTTAAATAGGAAATTTTTATTTAATAAAGGCAGTTAATAAATATCATTAGTTCATAATTCTGTGTGTTACGTGAAATCTACATGACTAAAAAATTCATGGATATTATTTTATAAGTATGGATTATATCTCCAGAAAGCTAAGACTGTAATACCTTTAGACCTGGTTTTGTATGTGTTTTCACATTGAAGGTGGTTGCCTACACAAGGAATGACAGGGAAGACACTGTACACAAGACACTGGGAAGGAGATAGGTCCTCTGTGGTTTTGTGTATATACACCTATAAAGTACAGAAATATGCAGGTATGCATGTGTAGTTCATCTTGGATATTGAGTAAGCCAAAAATACTACAATTTTTATTTTATTTTAATTTTATGTTTATGAGTTACAATCAGCAGTAAGAACTTGCGCAGATTTAACACTTGTGTCTGTTTTGTAGTTTAATCTAGAGCTGGCTTTCAGATGTATTCTTCTTTCAGTCAATACTTTGGGATAGTGATTTAGTATTTTCAGCTGTAGGGCTGGGAATAGAGAACTGATAAAAAATGATTCTGGGGGAGAAGGGAGAAAATGCTACACAAGACTTGGGTCTTGAATTGGACCTAGAGCAAGGAACTTGGAATTACAGGGGGCTGAACAAATTGCTTTGTCCTGTCAGTAAATATCAGTGAAACATAATGGCAAAATACAGACTTCATTCCCCTCTAGTTGTGGTACCTGTCTAAATTACCTGTGGAACTGGTACCTGTGGAACATGCTCCTGCAGGTTCCCAGGATGGTTCAAGGTGAACTATGCCTAGGACTCCACTGATGATCCATCAGGAGATGCTGGAATTTGCACAGTAGATCCCATGGGTTTGACTGAACCTTTTTGTCTCCAATTTTATTTTCTCTTAATCCTAGAAAATAAAGGAAAAAAAAAGGAAAAAAAAAAAAAAAAAAGATGTGTTTCTGTATTTAAGGTTCTGCAATAATATTTTTTTAAAAGGAAGCATAAATTAAGTTTGGAAAGAGTTCTTGATACTACTATTTTTAAAAGTAATTCATTATGTAATCCTTTTTTTTAAGTCAGGGCTTTTTATATTGCTTAAAAAGGTATGATGAACTTTGCATTTCATTAGTCACTCTGGATACATTAGTTTATATATAGGTTTTCAAAAGAGGCTAAATTGAAATGTTGATATAAATGTTATGAAAAATAAGCTTTACAGCAAACATTTTTCTGTCATTTTGATAAGCTGAATTTTATAATTATGTGTTGCTCTAAAACAAGTTAACTTTTCCCTTAATCTTTTAATATGAATCTCACTTTATAGTCTAATCTGAAAGAAATTTCACCTGAATAATTACAAGAGAATTTTCTATCAACTAAAAGAGACGGTGGTTGACTGTGTTGTACTTTTAAACCTAGACACAGCTCTATAAACAGTTCCAATCTGAAGGCACAGTCCTTTTTTTTCTGCAGTGTCTGCCCTTCATTTGATATTGTACAAGTGTACCACATCCTGGTTTGCGGTGAAAACTGGTCAGATAATGTCCAATGAAATCAGAAATTTTACCTCCTGCAATGGTCTGATTAGCATGCTCATAGAAAAACCTAGAATGACTTTTCAGCAATTATTTTTTCTTGCAATCAGCATACCCTAATGTAAGTGATGAAAATGCAACCATAGAATAACTAATGCCCAGTTTCTAACCACTAAACTGAACAAGCTTTCACATCTGGAGGAACTATAGATTTTTTTTTTTCCCAGTTAATGAATGTGACCTGACCATGTCTAATTTGTAAGGTGTAAAATCAGTGGACCTTCAGGTATGAAAAGTAGCACCACTTTTTCCCCTTGTTGTCTCATACGTTTCCTTTAAAGTTTTTCACATTTATGCATTTTTAACATGGGGTTTCAAAAGACTAATCAGCTGAGACCTGTCCTAAAACGAAACAGATTTACTTGATCTTTGATACTTTGACACTCGTTTTAATATTTAGAGACCTAATGATGCTTTATTTGGTTTTATCATCTTAAAAATCAGACATGTTGATGATGACTAACTATTTCACAACAGTTCAAAATACATCAGAACACCAAGATATTAAATGAGCTTAGAAGGTTGGAAAAGGGACTTTTAAGATCATCAAGTCAAACCATTAACCAAGCACTGTAATTTCCACCACTAAAGCATAAAGTCTCCAAGTTCCACATCTAGACAATTTCTGAATATTTCCAAGGATGGTGATTCTACCATCTCTCTTGGCATCTAATTCCAATGCTTGATCTCTGTTTCAGTGAAGAAATTTTCCCTAATACTCCATCTAAACCTCCTCAGGTGCAACTTGAGGCCGTTTCTTCTTGTACCCCCTCTTGTTCCTTGGAAGCAGAGCCCAACCCTCACCTGACTGCAACCTCCTTTCAGGAGTTGTAGAGGTTGATAAGGTCCCTCCTAAGCCTGTTTTTCTGCATCTGAACCCCCTCAACTCCCTCAACTGCTCCTCACCAGGCTTGTGCTCCAGACCCTTCCCCAGCTCCAGTGCTCTTCTCTTGACATGCTCCAGCCCCTCAATGTCCTTCCTGTCTTGAGGGGCCCAGAGTCGGACACAGGATTCAAGGTGTGGCCTCACCTGTGTCTATTACAAGGAGACAATCACTGCACTGGTCCTTCTGTCGCACCATTGCTGACACAGGCCAAATGCCATTGGCCTTCTTGGCCACCTGGGCACACACTGGCTCGTGTTCAGCTGCTGTTAACCAGGGTTCCCAGGACTTTTCCTGCTTGGCAGCTTTCCAGCCACCCCGCCCACAGTGCAAGAGGGATCCTGTTGCAGCTAGTCTATTGGCTAGACAAGATAAATCTGGTCATAACAAATCCAATTTGGCTAACCTGGTTCATTCTACAAACAAGTCCCCAGGAGAATAATAAAACTCATACAGAGACCTCAGCCAATCATAGCCAGTCCAGAGACCAGACAAATCACTGGTCAAGGAGCTGGGCAGGGCTAAGACCCCGACCAATCAATGTCTAGATCTGGGAGTTTCGAACTCCCTATATGAGATAGTTCCAAACAATAAAACAGTCTGTTTGTCTTAAGATCAAGAGGACTCAATCATGATTCCTGTCTTCAACCAATGACCGTCATGTAATAGGATTCAAGTGCAGAACCCAGTCCTTCGTCTTGTTCAGCTTTAGACCATTGACCTCAGCCCATTGATCCAGCCTTTCCAGATCCCTCTTCAGAGCCTTCCCACCCTCCAGCAGATCAACACTCTTACCCAGCTTGGTGTCATCTGCAATTGGCTGGAGATGCTCTTGATGCCCTCAGTCAAGTTGTCGATAAAAATACTAAACTGCGTTGTCCCCAATACTGAGCTCTGGGGAACCTCACTTGTGACCAGCAGCCAACTGGATTTATCTCCATTCACCACCACTCTCTGGGCCTGGCCATCTAGCCAGATGTTTCATCCAAAGAAGAGTGCACCTGTCCAAGCCATGAGCATCCAGTCTCTCCAGGAGAATGCTATGGAAATAGTGTTGAGGGCTTTGCTACGGCCCAGACAGACATCCACAACCTTTACCTCATACATTTGTTTGGTCACCTTGTCAAAGAAAATCAGGTTAGTCAAACAGAACCTTCCTTGTCTTGTTCTGTCTCTTCAGAATGGTTTTAAATTGTAACTGAAGATGTGGCAGAATAATTAGAAAATAACAATTTGCTGGATATTTAGAACCAGTATGCTAGAAGTTTGGCCATATTTTACATTTTCTACGAGTGTTTGTAGGAATTAAGATGCATTTAAAATCTGTAAATCTATGGTTCACTTATCTAGCTGTAGTTCACAGTGGCTTTTCTCTGCGATCCCTGAAGACCAAAAACTTTTTGAAGTAGCATAATGTACTCAGTGTATGTTACTTCATCTATATCAATTACTAGTGCATGTATTGTGATTAGTAAATACTAATTATGCCATGTATAGCATAAGTGAATGATGAGTAGAAATATGATAACAAGAAAGTCCAGTTCTATATTTCTTATTTAGAAAAATGGGAATATCTGAGGCAATATCTTAGGTACACTTGATACATTGTCCTTTTTACTTATTAATGGTACTAATATTATTCATGACATGGACCTTTTTGTGTGAGAGAGATCAGATTACGCCCTGTATTCCTGCATTTTTGAGATGAGACCTGCTTAAATTTTTAATTGTGATTGGATAAACTACAGTTTTTAAAGAAAAAGATATGTCTTGGACAGCTGCAGAGGCTTGGACAGATCCAAAAACAGCTGCCTTGCTGCACAAATATGCTGCTCCCTCTGAGGCAGTAACTCCTGATCCCGTTGACTTCAGGCTGTCTTGTACTGCAGTGAGTAACTTCATCTTGTTTGAAACAGTGACTCCCAGGTCAACAACACTGCTTGAAGCAACTCCATTGGAGCTGAGAGAGCAGCAAGGCCAGGAGCAACTGTCTGACCAGGGCATTCCTCTCTCTCAGACAGCACCTCTTGGCTCCCCCTGAGTTCAAAACTCTGCAGGAGCTCTTGCCTTATCAGATGGATTAGTCTAGCATGTCCTTTTCTCACAAATCAAAACCTCCCATTATATAATGGGAGACAGCCACAAAACCCTTACAAGAATATCTTCCTTCAGTGGTGCTGGTAGTAGTGTTGGCTTTTGCTCTCCTGATGACTCATGGACTTAGTGGGAGTTTGGGGAATCATGGAGCAGGGCCACAAGCTGTCATTGCAGAGGATGGCTGTTCAGGAATAGAATTTTCCCATGGGTGAAATATCAGATTACAGCTCCATAGTTGATGACTACTGAATTTCCTTTATGCTAAGTACCAATTTCCACAGGGGTTTGATGCTATATCATTTTAGTTTTCTTTTGTCTCAAGCACAAAGCAACATGCTTGATTTTTCAGCTGTTATGTCAGCTGGCATGTCATTAATAAACCTATGAAAATTGGAAAGGTTCCAGGAAACTTTCAACATCAAGGAATATCAAAAAACAGTGTGAAGACACAAGTCTCACCGGACTAAAATTACCATTGACAAAACAAGAAAGAAATTGTGTCAGAGGTAATGTTGTCCAACCCTTCTTAAAGCTCCTTACTGGAATATAACATGTCCTCATAAGGAAAAAAAAGACTGTAGCATTCCTGACTGAATCCAATTGATATGCTAACTCTGGCAGAAAATTTTCCATGAGTTCATCCTTATGAAACAAAAGTGAGCTATGGGAAATAACTTTGCCACTTCAAGTATTTTTATCTGTTTGCTGTGTTGTGTGTTTCTCCTACCCACAACAAAACTAGCACTAATGGCTATTGGCATGTAACTCTCTTAGCAAAGCTCAAATCTCTGGATATCTTGCCTTGGTGGGGAGCAATTCCCAGAAGCAACATTTGTATACATATATATATGTATACAACATCCTGTTGTATGTTTTGACTGTTCTGTGTCACAGAAAGTGAATGTTCCATTTTCATCCAGCTTTTGTAGTGAGCAGCACTACTGTCATTTAAGGCTCATTGGGAAGTTTTACACATCTTTATATATTTATAAAAAAACTGGACAGGCAGGAATTGTACCCACTGTCATTATATAGGTAAGATCATACGTGTGATATACGTAAGCACAGCTTCTGACTGAAGCTGAAAGCAAAAGAAGCAAAACCAAAACAAGCATGCAAGCATATATAAACCCCCCAAACAAAAAATCAACCAACACAAAAAAAAAACCCAATCCAAATCTGTTACCAGTCAAAAAAAACAAAACAAAACAAAACAAAAAAAACAAAACCCAAACAAAACCCCAAAAAACAAAACAACAACAACAACAAACGTTACTTGTGTTCTGTAATTCTGTGACTCTTTGTATTGCAATGTTCTCACACCAGGATGAACATTGTTTGTCCACAAAATATGCTTGAAATAACATCATACAAAGTAGTAAGCACAATTTAATTCATCTATGGCTTGATCTGTGAAAATAAAGTATCTCAGAAAGCCTGGGAGACTAATAGATTTGCAGGATAAGCATTAACTATCCCAGTATATCTGTCATTGTTACAATATTTCCAGTTATATAGATTAAAAAGGTTTACCCTTTCCCGGTCCACTTATGTTGTAGCTTTCTGGTTTTAATTGCAATATTTCAGAAATTAGAAAGTTGCATTTTTTTTTTCAAACTCTAAAGGAAATTATTGCTACATAATGCTTACTGATGAGGTTGCAGAATGAATGAAGATAATGGAGGATTTTTCCTACTCAAAGCAATGCCTTGGTTTTTATTCCTTGAAATCTTGCAGTGGCAGCCCTAAGTGTAAGGATGAGTGGTATTCTGGGAACAGCGAAGTAACAGAGCAGTGAAATTGAACAAATCATATCTTCAATTAACATAATGAGATTTAACATGTTGCTTAGGAACATAACCACTTTCAATCATCCCTCTCATGTCCAGTGTGTATATGGTGATTTTCAGTAGTATGAGGTTTTTTGACACCTTGTTTGGTGCTTTTGGAGTTTATTAAGAGAGCCTTGTAATATCGCACAAAAGAATTTGTTTTCTTTTATAAACTTTTTAAAAGGAAATTCCATTTGGAAATACACTCGACAGTAACCTTTTCAGGCTAAATTGAGTTCATTTCTGTAATTTTTTATTTCACTGATAATGTGCTGTTTAGTCACCAGATAATGGGACTTTTCATAGATGATGAGAACTCATTATCTCAATCTTCTAACAGAAATGCATCTTATCACAGGTGCATGACTGCTATTCTTGATTTGATTTGAAATCATGTCTGAAAAAATACATAAAATATGGTATCTTCATTGTCCATAGGGCTTCTTGTTAATAGTAATGTCCAGATCATTCACTGTGAACTCCAGATGTGTCCTGTTTGTCCTCTATTGAGAATATAACTTTTAATTGTCTGAAACACAAGTTTAAATATCTATATAATAATGATGAAGTCAAGTAGTATCCCTTACTCCTCTCTATATTATTGTGAGATCTGAAGAAGACATTTTGTTGGAGGTTTATCTAAATGAGGGTATTCTTAATTACCCATGGCTTTTAAGCTTTTTGGTTTTTACTCCAGAAACACAAGACAGAAAGATGTATTATAAATTTTAATTTGTTGATGACAGGACTGAAAGCCATGCTAATTTCTGAAGAGGCCTTGTAGTATGTAAATAGAGAAGAAAAAAGTCTGTCCTCATAAGGCATACAGGAGATAGATCTGCTCTTCCTGAACAAATGCAGTTGTTTTGGCAAAGAAAACAGAATAAAGGTCAAACTGAAATTGCATATTTTTTAGGATGGCTGTAGATACAAGCTGAGTTTATTTGGTACTGCCCTCCTGGTAATGCTCAACTCTTGGCATGCTGGACTGTAACGGGTTCCTTGAGAACTTCTTATATTTCCTGAATTTATGACACTGTGGGAAGTAACAACTGAGATCAGGAAAATATGAGGAATATTGTAAGTATATTTTTTTCAGTGAGTACACACTCTGGTTTCTACAATCATATTCCCTTTCATGCTATTTTCAAAAATCTCAGGAAGAGTTTTTTTAGAGGCAGCCTTCATTCCTTATAGTTTGCTTAGAGTTTCACCAGCCTGAATTTCAATCAAAACCTTTTCAAAGAATGACAAGCATATTGTTGTTGCATATGTTGACTATTTCCACTGCCTTTAACATTCACTTGCTTAATCTCTCTTGAGTATTGAATTGGAAAATATTTCTGGGGCTCCCTGCTTAAAATCAAGCTCTGCATTTTTAACACATTTGATAAATAACAGCTACCAGATATCTGTGAAGAACAAACAAAACTTTTTTAGGGATTTATGATATTTTAGTTGTATCAACTGAGTACATATACATTTAAGAAGCTTATTAAGATTTTTTCATCCAGAAAAATCCTTAGTCTAGAGCATCTTTTTGTCTTTAAGTGATGCCTTTAAGTTTTTTCTTTGCCACTATTTCTTAGTACGCTTGATTTTCTTCTTTTTTAATTTTAACTTTTCCAAGAGGAAAGAGCAATCTCCTATATTTTCTTTAGTAGATCAACATAATACATATAGATGGTCACTGCTTTCTAAGCACTATGTCACAATAAGTATGTAAGAGATGGACTATTAGTAATATTTTTTAGCTATTTGTCTTTATTTAAATATTCTTACCATATCCTCATAGTCTTAGAGAAAGTGGTAAAAGGTAAATGTTATTACAGAAGGAATAAGTATATCTGGTAAGTAGTAGAGTAAATCTTGCTAATTAACTTTCATTTTTATATTAAACCTTCTTTTTTCTGATACCTTTCCCAGGGATTCTATTCTATAAGTAACACTCATTCCTGACAAACAGAAGTTGGAAGTCTTGGTGAGAAGTGATGCAGAAGGCACTGGGTCTGTGATGTGCCCTACCACTGTGGATCTCTCTGCACATTCAGGACACTGATGGTCTCACTTTGCCAGCAGGAGCACCAGTGTAACAGTGGAGAGGTACCTCTCATTTTGCAGTTGCAAGTTGCTGGGACAGTATTGGAAATTCTCTTAAATCATACCAGGGCCCACAAGGCTCAGCTTCTGGCTGGAGGATACCCTGTGAAAATAAATGTCTCACAAAAAGCCCAAAGGTTTTTCTTTGCCCCAGGGAACTTACATATTCAAATAAGTGGTTTGCTGTTCCTTGTATGTAAATAAAGATGGTCTTGGCAATCTGCAGGTTAGGTTCAACAAGAGCTTTCCCATCTTTCGTGCCCAGAGAAAATACACCTTTTTGCTACATTGTGCAATAGATCAGTTTTCTGGGCCAGGCATGCCATCAAGAGGCCATTTTCTTGCTCACGATCCTTGCACTAGTTAATGGCTTCTTTGTGTGCATGCAGGTATGTCTAAAAGATAGGATTTCACAAATCATCTATGCCAATAGAATTTAATGTAATTTATTCCATGGGTGGGAATCCATTTACTTTCATTCAACTCAATTTTGAACTCCTTAGAGATTTAAGCCTTTTCTGCAATCTTTGCAAGTTTCTCATCATCTTTTGGAACACAAATCTGCAGTGTTGATTTGATGGTAATGTAAAGAATTACTGCCTTTTTTCTGCTTAAAGTATGGTTTAATCCATTGAGACTCTAAAACATTTTTAATAAATTGAGAAGATGTAGATACCTTCCTATTAAAAACTGCAATACTCTTTACTGGCAAGATATGACTTAGTAAAGAGGACTCAGAGTTAATGAAGCATGAAGGAGCTGGTTATTTGGTTAAGCAAAATTAGTGTTCACCTAACGTGAGAACAGAAAAATTCTAACTGCACATCACTGCATTTTATGTGGTTTTTCACTTCTGTAGGTATCTTATACACACACTTCTGTTGTGTTTATTTCTCTCAGGGTTATATAAGGGCTATAAAATTTCAGAACATCCTGAGCAGATAGGAATTCCCAACATTAAAAAAAAAAAAAAAAAAAAAAAAAAAAAAAAAAAAAACCCAAAAACGAATAACCAAAAAACCCAAAAAACAAAAACACCAAAAAACCTTGTGTGGGCTATTGGCTAGTGGTGTTTAGCAAGGGAAGTGATTGTCCCCCTGTACTTGGTACTGGTGAAACCACATTTCTAATCCTGTGTCCAGTTTTAGGCCTCTCACTGCAGGAGTATCCAACGTTGTCCCAGAGAAGGGCAACGGAGCTGGAGTAGGGTCTGGAGCACAAGGCTGATGAAAAGCAGCTGGCATTGTTTGCCCTGGAGAAAAGGAGGCTCAGGAGGGACCTTATCAATCTCTATAACTCCCTGAAAGGAGGGTGCAGCCAGATGGGGATCAGGCTGTTATCCCTGGCAACAAACAATAGGACAAGAAGAAATTACCTCAGGTTGTGCCAGGGGAAATTCAGTTTGTACATCAGGAAGAACTTCTTCGTGTAAAGGGTTGTCAAGCACTGGAATGGGCTGCCCAGGGAGGTGGTGGAGTCACTATCCCTGGAGGTGCTCAAGAAATGACTGAATGTGACACTCAGTCTCATGGTCCAGTTAGCAAGGTGATGATCAGTCAAAAGGTTGGTCTTGATGATCTTGGAGGTCTTTTCCAACCTTAATGATTCTGTAATTCTGTATAAAAGCTAAATGTCTGCGTGTTAGCTGGAACAGACAGGATGCAGGCACAAGCACAGATGAAATACCAAGAATAAATGTATTTTCATTCATTCAGGGAAGCAGGGCTTCCCTGAAGCAGTGGCTGGGCAGTGGCACACAAGTGTGAGCCCCTCACATAGACACAGAGCTCATGCTGGAGGAGCTCCAGCCCCTGCCAGAGGATGAGTGACCCTGCTGTTTTCACCTGTGTGTTGGGGGTTCCTGCAGGTGTGATTTACCACTCTGCTTTGATCTTTCCCACAGCAGGGCAGAAATCTCAAGCATGTTCCATGGGGGTGCCTCCAAGTCTATCACAGGTTATCTAAACAGAGATTTTGTACTTGTTCCACAGACAAGGCCAAACAACAATTTGTATGATCTATGTGTTTCTGAAAACTCCGTCTGCAAGTCACTCAAGCATGTTTACAGTCCTCTTCACCAATATTCCATTATTTCCCCCTCAGCTCTGTGACAAGAACTGTATCATGTAATATCGAACACATAAAAATGGTGTGTTTGATGCTATTAGTGGAAGATATAAAGCACCCATAACTTCCCCTGAGCACCTGCATTTGCCTGATCACCTTGCACAGTGCCACAGGCATGTCATAAAGGTAGAGAAATAATAACTTTAAGTTAACTAGAATGTGTGTCTCTAGGAGACAAAAAGAAACCGAAGAAGATTTAGGGAAATGCATTTTGTACTTTGCTGTTGGCATCCTGCTCTCTTTTACATCAACATATACATTCAGCATTTCCCCCATTTAATTACAAATCTACATTATAATATTCTTTCAATTCAATGACAATACTTTAAAAAAAAAGGATTAAAACCTTCAGCTTTGAAGTCTGTTGATTGTTCCCTCTTTTATTTGATCGAAAAATATATTAAAGCTCCATAGATAACTTGGGTTTTTTTAAAAGTATTATATTTTACTATGTAAAAATGTCTTACAATCAGAGAGATTCTATCATGCTTCTGAACTTCAGCTGGAGAGGTAATAGCTAAATTCAGTCTTGTATTCTCTTCATATAGCTAGATACACAAATATTTTAATGATATCATGATATAATTCTAATTAATTAATTAAAAATTTAACCTTATCTGTCATTCTCTATTTTCTCTTTTATTTTTTTCTTTAATTCTCTGAAAAAAGAAAACAAATACAGATTTTTAAAACAAGTAAATTAATCCTTCAACTGTTTAAGCTATATTTCTATTTGCTCCTAACTTTCTAATTTGCTTTCTATACATCTCTGAGGTCAACCAGAGAGATTGTGGAGTGTCAACGCTTGGAGACATTCAAAAGCCTGGGAAATTGGCTCCAGGTGGCTGTTCTTGACCAGTGTTGTGCCATGTAATCCCCAGCACTCCCCTCTAAACCTTACCACTCTGTCATGGTTCACTGTTACAGCTTCTTGTATTATAAGGGTGTCTTGGTTTGGAAAGACAGGTATCTACCAGGGGAACTGGAGTTTCCCTGAGAATGGAGAATGTAACCCCCCCGCCAAATTATAATTTTGCAATCAAGGGCTTTCAGGCAAAGATTTTGGGAATAGGAATAACAGTTCTTTACTAGGAATATTAATAATATAAATATAGTAGAAAAAACAAATCCACCCACCTAAAACAAGCAAACAAACAAACAACAATTTTGGAGAAAAGCCTGACAGAGTCAGAGCTACAACCTGACACCCTGCTGGTCAGGGTGCTGGGTGCAGTCCAAAGGTAAGTCCTTCTGAAGTGGCAGATGTGGTTCTGTTGAAGTAGAGATGATCCTGTAGCAAAAAAAAAAGGGTCCAGTGATGGTAACAGGGGTCCAGTGGTGGTGAGGAGGGTCCAGTGGATAGGAAAGGGTCCAGTGGATCAGAAGGGGTCCAGTCTTCCTCCCAGAAAACCAGGTGAAGCAGCCGCTTTCCAGTCCCTCTGTCTCAGTTTATACCAGGTAGAAACTGCCTGCCCCCACCCCACTGCCAGGGGCATGTGATGCATCTCACAATAGGGTGATGGAAATGCAGATGCACCGCTCTGGGGGCGGGGGTATAGCCTGGGGGGGGTGCTAATAGCCCATTATAGAAGGTGTCAGACCTCTCTCCCACAGATGAAAATAGAATACACATATTTGGCTCCACAACCCAGGACAAAGGGCTACTTATGCTTCTATTCTTTGGACATTTCCAAACCATCTCATTTGTCTTTTCCATAACAGAAATTTAACAACGGATATGTTCCTGCATCTTTTATATGTGTCCAGTTTTATTATCTGTTCTATCCATGTTTTGGTTTTTATGGGTATTTAGAACAAAGCATGCAGGGTTGTCTGAAGAATTTCTACACTACAAATGTTATGTAACTTGTTCATAAGAGATACTCTGCCTATTCTTTCTTCTTTCTGCCTTTGGATTATTTTCCATCATTATGGTGTTCTTTAGATAACTAAATACCTAGTGTCTAATTACAGAAAATTTGTTAAAAAACATTGATGACAAAAGGAATAGTTGCAATATTCATAACAATAGTTCTGTCTCCTTAGAGCTGTGCCTCATGCTTTCTAAAAGTGCAGAAACTGGAAGAAAGTTTAGCCTTCAACATCCAGGTCTTTACAATGCTGACTCCTGTTCCAAGGGTTTACACACTGTTTCCTTCAAGTCTTGCTCTCTCAATGAAGTCAACAAGTAAAAATAGTTGCACATTTTGCTTTTTATTTCTGTCAATAAATAATACATTGGGTTTGGCTTGAGAATGGATGAAGTATTCTGGCTTAAGATAGACTTGCTTTCTTGCTGTATACATGCAGGTGGAGAGAAGATGGTAGTTCTACACTGCTGGAATCTATAAGGGAATATTTATTTTTATTGGCAAGATATTAAGTACTTTTTCCACAAGGCAAGCCTGCTTTGTCTTCAATGGTATTTGGTTATGTGATCTCCCTGTCTTTATCTCTGCCCACATTCCACTGAGTGACTTGCTAAGTGGATATTTATCTGCTAGCCAAGGTTAACCCACCAGAGTTTCATTCATGTTTCACAGCCAACCATTCTCCTCTGTACATTTGCTGCGAGAATAACAAGACTTTTAAGTCATGTAGGTTGATAATGATTAGCATTTTTCACTTCCATATATCTTCCTAGGACTCTTCAAAACATGTTCAGTATATAATGTCCTTTATCTGACACCTGTACATTCTTTTTCTTACCTTCTTTTTTTTCTCTTAGATTTCCTTTGCTGTAATATCAATCTCCTATGAATATTTCCTGCAAGTGACATTAATGTTCTGCTGAGCTGCTCAATACATTTTGGCTTATCTTTTTTCTGTGGCACTGTGACAATTAAGGGTGATGTGTTTTTATTTTCAGGCCTTATTGCAGATGCTTGGTAATTTTTTTCAGGCAGTCTTTCTCTGGTCAGATTCTGCCTGATATTTTGCCTTGGCCATGAATTTTCCTGCAGACTTTTTTTGTTTCCTATTTAGTGGAAGGTCACCACTAATTAGTGAAGTTTTGAACTATTCTAGGAGTACTTAAGTTTAACCCTAGGTTTTTTTCTGTCCAGACTGTCCAGGAAATGTTCCTATCGTCTTTTTAGTTTATCCTCATCAATTTTTAGCATAAGTCCTCCTTAATCCTCTCACACAAGGATTACTTGTCTAGGTTTCTTAAAAAGTTTTTGAGGATTTGGTAGATTGTTTTAAAATTGATTTTTCCTTCTTTCTTTTTTCTACATCTGCTTTCTTAATTGTTGATACGTATTCCTTGTGCATGTCTTCATTTTGTAATCAGGTCTTTCTTATTCTTGACATTATGATTATGACAAATTATTTCTCTTGAAAGAATGCAAAGTAAATTTCTTACTTGTAAGAAAATTTAGGCTCAAACCAAGGCACCATTTTCCTAGCAGTGACTAGTAAATGTTTTCAGAAAGAGTAGGTAGAGGGATCTTCACTCCAGTATTGCAATTCAGCAATCAACAATTTGGGAATTCAGGTGAGCCGACTGTCACAATTATATTAGTTACTGGAAGACATAAAATACACCAATTCACCTAAATCTGCAGTGAACACATGCATTCCTTTGTCCTCCATTAGATCTGACAGTGTTTTCTGCAGTTGAATTCCATCTTGCATGAGAAAGCTCTTGGTGCTCAGAGGCTGCCAGGTGATTTCAGTGGCTGACTAAGAGAAACAGCCTCTCCCTCCCTACTCATATTCCTGCCCTGGCTATGTTGTAGGTGGGCTTCCTGCCCTGTGGCTGAAGTGTCTGTATTTCCTGGATTGATCCTGGATTTGGCTTGTTATCTTGTCTTTGCCTGGTGCTTGCTGGACCCACAGCTCTGCTGGCCTGGCTCTGGTGCTGTGGGAGCACTGCCACCATGGCTGCCATCAGATCCCAGTTTGCCTTCCTTCAAGGAGCACCCTGCTCTTGCCTCCTCTGAGAGTGTGTGCAATTATATAATTCAGTACAATGGTGTGCATGATCTCACATTTATTGCCACCGAATATTTCTTTCCAAGTCATTCTGGGAGGAGGATGCTCCACTCATTCTAATGGCAATTAAAAGTCTGCCTCTTGCTGATCATCATTTTTGAATTGCTGTTTTAGAATAAGCTGTCAACAGGCATGTGGCAGGGTCTGGATTTGTGTACAAGGCAGGCAGCAATTTCACAGAGAACCAGCCTGCAGAAGTAGTCCTTTTTCTTGAGTGCTGGAGGGAGGCTGAGTTATCAGGTTTTAACTCAATTTTAATGTGAAGTCAGCTTTTTTTTTCTCATCAACCTTGGTATTCCCCATTAAAAGAACACACATAAAGACAAATATGTGGCTTTTTGGGATGGAAAAAAAAAGAAAGGTAGTCAGACTTAACAGATACTATTTTCTTAATTTAATACGAATTTGTAAAAGTATATGAGGCACCACAGCAAAGATTTTAAGTGATAATAAGGCCTAATGTGCAATTAAATGGGAAGAACTAGCTTATGTATCCCCATGAAACTCTTGGGAATAAAGGCAAGGAACAGTTTTATAACAGTTAGATAAGAAGTGGAGGAAATTAAGAGGTGTAAAACTGTGTAGATTCTTCATGGGTAGGAGACTTTTCCTAAAGCCCATCTATTTTAAAGATGATAGCAGTGTCAGGGCTCTAATAGGAGGCTGGGCAGGGTGGGAGGGAGGCAGAGAAAAGGTGGGGCTTAAACTCCACAAAAGAAAGGATCTTTAATTTTTAAACACCAGAACAGTAGCAGCATAAAAGAGACGGAAAAGAGAACCACAGTTCTGATTGTGACTCTGCAAAACCAGAACAGAAACTGCAAACTGTGTTCCTTACTTTCACCATTTTTGTTTGTATTGTTCTCCCCTGCCCCTGCTTCCTCCCCTTCACTAGCTCCACATAATTTTTTTTCCTCCTAGCTTTTTGGATAGTGACTAAGTACTGAAAGCCTTATATCCCTGTGCCAACTGTTCCCTAGTGTCTCTTCCCCAGTTCCTCTTACTCTTTACATGACAACTACAGTCTGTCTACTTTAAAGGGTTTAACTAGCACAACCCAAGTAACCATATTTACCCCTTCTAAAAATATTAAATACGGATGCAGATTTTTGTATTTAATACTGCATCCCAAATAATTACAGGAGACTTAAGTGGAAGCATAAATGCTATAAATGTCTTAATACCACGTACCAAAGTTTCTCTGTGATGAGTGTCCCTGGAATCATAATGATAACCTGACACTGTTAGGAGAGCTAGAGAGACAGTAATTTTAAGCAATTCTGTGCTGTCAGCTTGGGACATTTTAATCATCATAAGCCCAAATGCCTCATTTCTCATACACAGGAACAGGAGAAAATGCAGTCTTGAAGGGATGAATGGTAATACATTAATTCTGGTAATGCAATGGGACAAAGAATACCCTAGGCAGCTTACAGTATATGCTTCTGGCTCTTAAGTTCTACTGTTTGATGTTTAAGGAGTTAATAAGTCAAAGGTAATCAGAAAAAAGGTGAAAATATAAAGAGACCATGAGATAGAATTACAAAGATGAAAAAAAAGAAACAACAATTTTTAATATCTTACTCAAATCCTGCTGTCATTTTCTTTCCTTCAACAGTTTTGTTAAATGAATGTTTAATGACCATGCATTTTTCATGCTCTCTAGAAAAAAAATGGCCATAGTAGAGAAGTTGTTCTAGAACAGGCTATAGGATTCCACTCCCTGTATTTTGATAAAATTGATCAAGAAATTTTATTAGTATTCCTCTGGTAAGTAGATGTTTCTCCTATCAGTAGTGTTTCAAACTGTTTTTCTTATTTTTAAAAAGGAAGTTTGATTAGGTTAAGAAAGTGGAGTTAAATAAAAAAATAATACTTTAAAAAAGGTAAGTGTCTGAAAAATCCAATCTGTCATTTGGGTCAGTTAAAACACCGGCAACTCTAATGGCATTAAAATCTTATCAACATATTTATTTTTTTGAAAAAAAAAATCTGATAATATTTTCTAAAATGTTTGATAGGAAAAAAATACATTTTTTTTAAATTGGTCTTCAGAGATCTTAAAAGATTAGTTGAATCAAATTCTAACTGGTGGTTAGCAGAAGGTCAAGATTTTTCAAAAATATTAAATGCTTGTTTTATCCTTCTCAAGACATTTTGTGACATGGTAGGAGTAATCTATGATCTCTTAGACCCTAGTGTAATGGATTAGAAAATGACTTTCAAATACAAGAATACTGTGAGGAAGTGCCTGTCTTGATGGAGCAGTGTTGGTTTTTTCCATTGTAGCCAGAAAGAAACCATTTCGAGTATGACCTTCACAAATTTCAAGTGTACATCAATGGTAAATAAATATATCAGATAAGATAAACACATGTTGGGTTTTATGATGTTTCCTGGGTGTTCGTGACAGAATTGAGACAAATATTATATAGGTATTTCAGAAGTGGTGGATGTACTGTTGCACACTTTAAACACATAAACATCCTCTGTTTTGCTTCTGTCTATTAATGAGAGTTGTATTTTATACCCCACTCAGTAGGACTAAAAATGTAGTTCCTGTTTATGAGCATGTCTGTTTACAGTGGCAATTATAATTCACAGTTACTTGAATTTGTGTGGGGAGTGCTCCTCAGAGCTTTAATATAAACAAACATGAGAAAGCAAATGTTACCTTTCTTTTATGGGTGTGATACCAAAAATACAAAATGTATGACTTCACAAACCCAAAAACTGAAGTTTGATAAAAAAAAAAAAAAAAAAAAAAGGCAAAGACATGAATGGAAAACAATCCTTCAGGTAGGAAAAAGCCTTTCTTCAGCACGTAACCATTTCATCTTTCTCAATATAGAACATAATCTTTGTCTACATTTGCGTCAGTTATATAAAAATATCATTAAAGCTTTTCCTTTGCTAGAACAAATAAGGATATTCAGCTCACTCAGCAGCACTTCCATCACAGTGGTGTATCAGGTATATGTTAAAGAGAGACATTGAAACATCCAGAACTTTGGAATAGGGAAGAAAAGGATGAGATCATGAGCCTCGATGCAGTAGCTCCAGACCCTACTTTGATGATTCTTTAATAAACTTGAGAAGGGCTGCCACTCTGTGGTAATTAAAATAAAAGTTAGTCACATTCATTCCAAACCATTAATGGGTGCAACTCATCCCACAGTGAGTGCACAGTCATACACATTGTGGAATTTTGACCATTTTTTAATAGATATGAAAATACTGCTTTGTTCCATGATATTGAATTCTAAGAATTAAACTAGCTCAAAGTTACACACTGCATATCAATACACTTTTGTCTTTAGGAGCCAGATTTGGTGCAAAATTTCAAAGTATAAAAGAAGAGTTTACAATGTATTTATGGCTGTCTTGCAAGTTTTTTAGTCTTTCTTGCCTCTTACCTGCTTAAATTCTAAGAAGCTTCAGACAATGCCCATTTAACCTCTATGCCTTTTTTATCAGATTCAGTTAGTAGGAGATAATTCAGAACAGTACTGTCTAAGTGAAAGACTTCTAATATCTTATTTATTGACCTCTTTTCCTCTGAGCTGGGTCAGTTTCCCCAATCGCTTCTGATAGATTTCCACTACTGCATCCCAAAAGAGCAAATCACAAGCCCATCAGCACAACTTGTGGTACTTCTCAGCCCTGTCTAAGGCAATCTGGATCATCTGTCTCAGCTGAGATATGCCTTCTCTAATTCTGATTTTCATTAGAAAGAGTCATGCTCTTATCAAACTCTCACAGGTGCTCTTCAAAACAAATGTGATGTTGTTGGTATACAGGTCTTTCCATCAGCTTGGGAGGGTCAGATTAGATAGTCTGCAAAATACTTTGGTCTCTCTGTTTAGGAATATGTTTCCTATTCAATTGTCAACTTTAGGGTTTAGAATCAGAACATTTGTAAGGCCACAGGGACTCTTGAATTATCTTCTCTGACCTCCTGTGATCCTATTCCACAGACAGTAACTTCTGATGGAAAATAGAACTCAAGGAGACCAAGCAATTTTCAAAGTTAAAAAGAGCTGCAGATACTACAAAGTTTTTATTTTGATTATTTTAAAAATAAAATATTTAGACTTCTAATTCATAAAAATATAAAAAGAGAACAAAACCATTAACCAAAGTAAAACTAGAAGAAAAAATAGAAATGGATTTATAAAACACAAAATGTTTTATAATGGCTTGAATTGTCCCAAATCAACATTGCTACAGAGGGAGGGAAGAATGAAGGAGATAGAAAAACTGTTTCGTTTCTGACAGAAACTCAAGTCAAATCATACCAAATTAAACTTTATCTCATTTAATTTAGCTGAGAGATTAAAAGCTGACCAATGTTTGATTACTCTTCAGAGAGATGTAGTTTGCCTATTGTATATTTGAGGCATCAAAGGAGAACACTCACAGCTTCCTTCTAGTTTGTCAGAGTGATTATTCTTCCTCAGTGAAGTGGAATATGTACCCAGCATATCATTCTTGTTCATTTTAATGTCTGTTTGCATTTTGTGTGTGTGTAACCAACATAAATAGAGTAACTCAATATAGATAATTTCTGGAAAAACTTGTGCTGATATAGAGCCTTGAAACTCTTTACCAGTCATAGCAGCCCATTTATCTGTTGGTTCTGTATTTGGTTCACATTCATTACATCGTAGCACACTTGTCATGTGTTAGGGATCATTTCAGCCAAAGAGTTTATCCCATTTCCTCTTTACAGATGTAATTCCTGTTCTGCTGTAGCATATATCTGGCCAAAACAATACGGCCCTTAGGATTTTCTGTAGAAATATAACTGTTAACTACACCTTACATAAATCTTACCTCAGTAAATTCCAATGGAAGCCTCATTTAATAGTTCCAAAACTGACCAAAAACTGAGTCAGAATTCCAATTTTTCATTACCCCATTGTCTATCTCTTCTCCTAATCCCAAAATATCAGGAAAGAAGATGTGGCATGGTTTTGATTCTTGTGTTGTCTGAGATGACACATGAGGATAGAAACAAACTATGGTAAAGTATTTCCTCATGTTACCAGATGCATAAATATTATAGTCCCAGAGGAGCTTGACAGACTAAATACTTCATATGTCTGCATTTGGGACTGGTAAAGTACATAAAATTGACATTTTCTTCCTTTCTTTATGCTTTGCTTTTCCACCAGCTGTTCTTGAAAGGCTAAGCACTTGGCCCTCTAAACATGTCTCTTGGCTGCTCATTCTTCTAGTTACAGGGCCTTAGAGAAAATGACCAAAAAAAAAAAAAAAAAAAAAAAAGGGAAAAAAAAAAAAAGCGAGAGAGAAAGAGAGAGAGAAACCCCCTAACTATATCAAAATATCAAACTTTCCAGCTCTCAGATTGCCAGACTGACTAAAAGACAGTTTAAATTTTTAGCATCCTTGCTTTGAAACACAGTTGTCATAGTTTAAACCCTGAAGGCAGCTAAGCCCCACCCAGCCACTCACTGGGGACGAGACAGGTCGGGAAAAGGAAGAAAACTCATGGGTAGGGATAAAGACAGTTTAATAGGAAAAGTGAAGGACATGCACACTAGTAAAACGAGGAATTCATTTTCTGTTTTCCCTGGGTAGGCAGCTCTTTAGCCATTCCCAAGGGAGAAGGGTTTCATTATATGGAACTTGGGAACACAGCATCACTCTGAGCATCCCCCTTTCCTTCTTTTTCCCCCCAGGATTATATTCTTAGCATGATTGCCATATGGTTTGGAATATCCCTTTGGTCAGTTGGGATCAGCTGTCCAAGATGTGTCCCCTCCCAGTGCCTTGTGCACCCCCAGCCCACTCACAGGTTGAACAGTCTGAGAGGCAGAAAAGGCTTTGGCTCTGTGCAAACACTACTCAGTGATAATTAAAACATGTTATCAACACTGTTTCCATACCAGTCCAAAACACAGCCCCATACCAGCAGCTATGGACAAAATCATCTTTCCCAGTCAAAACCAACACAACAGCATACTGCTAAATTCTAAAGGGACGTGTTTACTATTGATCTATCAATTAAGCACAATTTTTCAGTCATTGACCAGGAATTTTTAACTTTCTCAGTTCATTTTTTTCCTAAAAATGTAACATGTCCAATTGTATTTCCAATGTTTATGTATCTTTTTCTGTATTCAGTTAATGATCTGAAATTATATCTTTCTGAGTAAGAAAAAAAAATGAAGGCACTTTTAAGAGAAATTTTGAAGGGAAGTAGCAGCTGATGACAGCTACTATATGTGTTCTTTAATTGACAAAGAAATTTCTTTGCTTATTATTGGGAGAAACATTCACAGAGTGACAGTAATTCACACGTGCACACTCACAGACACAGAACTCACAGTTAATTCTTAACATCATTTATTATTCTGCACTTCATTTCATGAGTTCTGACTCTTGAAATCCATGCTTAAACTGAAAATGATGCTGATAAAGTGTAATTTAGGGGAACTGGTTATATTTACATTTTGTTTACTACTACAATTTCAATAGGCATGTCAGTAACGAAGGTTAGTGGTACATTTTTCCTCTTCCTCAATAAATTTTGCAAATACGTGACACAGATAAGAAACAGAAAGTACTTGTTAGGTGTTGCATATTGGAAGAACATCAATGAAAACCCAACTGCATTTTTTAGTTTTCATTCCATTATTTTTCTTATCAATTTTATGGTCTAAACTATGTTTTCGGCCTTTCACTGGAATGAAATCTTGAAATTTGTTCCTTCACACTGTAGTTCTTGAACACCTGCCCATCTGAACCAATTGTTTTCTTCCTCAAGGTGGTGAGTATTTTAGGAATCTGTTCTTTATCCCTTGGGATAACTTTGACTAGTGGTTTAGTGACTGACAGCTGTCTTGACAACATATTTAACACAAGGGAAAAAAAACTTAGTTTTAAAAATATCAATATTTATGAGTCTCTATCATACCTGAGGTGTTACATTTATAAGAATGAACATGACAAGCTTAGCATTTTGTGCGTGATCCCATGGGTTGCTGTGGCATGTGCTTTCTCTTCCTGCTGAATTTCCTCAGGAAACTTTGTGGGTTTAATAGCTGTGTATGAATTTATTCATCTGCCTAGGATTATTGTAATCCTGAACCTTTCCTGACTTTCTTCCTCCAGCATATTGAACTAGTTTGCAGGCTTCTTAGTAGAGCAGAGCAGAGTAAACCCATTAAATTCTTTTGTCTGGCAGTGTCCCAGAACAATCCTAAAGCATTGGCACCAGATGACTGTGAGAAAACAAACCTGCTGCCTGCTAGGGATGTTGTTTCCTTGGTGGATCCCAGCAGTGGTTCTCCTGAACACTTCACTGATAACAGCTCTGACTATATGTTAGTAATTTTAAGCCTTCCCTAAGTGATACACGAATAACATGTCTAGGATGAGTGCCTCTGTTTGAAGAGAATGAAATTAAAAAGACCAGTAACAGTATTCAGAAGAACCTTGACTTCACTGTCATGAGTAGCTCACAGATTCACTTACTAGTGTTGGAAAAGAAAACAGGAATAAAAGTAACAGAAGAGAGCAGCATAAAGTGCCATAGCAGATGGGAATTCTGAAGGTTCCCATCTAAAATCTTTATGTGCCTCCAGTCCCATGTATGGACCAGCAAACCTTTGTTTCCACTGCTCCTTCAGGTTTAATCCAAAAATGATGACCTGAACTCCTGCCTGACTCATAGCAAATGAGCAAATGCTCATAAAATTTCATTTTATTACACTGAGGAGTAACACATTGTTGCTGTGATCTTTTTTATTTTTTTTGTCTTTTTTTTTTGTCTTTTTTTTTGTCAGAACCAGGCTTAAAAAGAATGCCTGGTTTAAACAGAACCAGGCATTGATGGTATTAAATATTTAAATAGTTTACCTAACAATAAAATCCTAAAGGGCATTTCAGTGGGCCTCTGTATTAGGATCCTGCACTATGATTGCATAAATCAGCAAATATAAAACATAACTATTGAGATAGTAATCGGGTTTTATGTGACAAATAGCTTACTATAGGATGCAAGCTTTAAACTGAGGTCTTTGCCTCAGCAATGTGAATTGATAAGTAAGATCTTAATTGTCAGCATTCTGTCAATTTATCCTCTCACAATGTATTGCAAGAAGTGATACTCATCTATAATTAAGATTTTCAATAGATTTGCATTATTATGATGAATTACCTTAAAGACTTTTTCCAGATAGAACTAAGGGAGGTATTTTGGTCACTCTGGACAATTAGGTAGTCCTAATTAGATAACAGATAAAACATATACATAGGAATTCAGCCTCTCTAGTAATTTGGAAAGCTGAGGAAAGATTTTATCATGAAGAGTGACTGAATCAAAGGCTTCTAACTCCAAACTACTTAGAGAGATTGTTGCAGAAAGCTATTGATCTTGTAATTTTTTACTGTGTCATTATTTTAGTCTGAAGTACTGTGGGAAGAAGGAGAGGATGGCCAGGAAGGGCCAAGTCTGGGGAGATTGATTCCACTTAGGAAAAGGAAAGTTCAGAGGCAGCTCTGAAGAAAACACAGAATTTCCTAGAGATATGAAAGCACTTTCTCACCCATAAATACCTTTCTACACATTATAGGACACAAAATGAAAATGTGAAACCTAGAGAAATAATAATGAAACCCTCAACAAAAAGGATCTGGTACATTTTTAGGATTCAATATATAGGATGTGATAATCTGCTTATTCTTCTCTATTTAAAACTTCCTTAATCCAAAAATAGATGCAACATTTAACAGTCTAAGAGCTGATGTCTTACACAGATATCCTTAAAACTTTGTGTAATGCAGAAGCTCCAGATATTTAAGGACCCTAAATATCATAAGGATATATTTGTAGGAAAAATTTCAACTGAAAAGCTGAAAATTACGTTTGGGCTCAGAAACATTTGTTTTCCTCCTGCTCATCTTAAAAAAGGTAGTACATTGTGTTACAAAAATTATCTGTGTCCCCAGCACTGCTGGAATCATGACTGGCTGGTAATACAGCAATATGGCAAAGATCTCAAAGTTTATTTGGAACAGAGGGAAAATAGGAGCAAAAACATGCTAAATTCAATCTGTTTTGGAAGCAGAGAGGATCTGCCTGCTTTGTATTGGTTTGTAGATAGCTCAGTTGTTTTTTTTAGCAGGAGAATGAGACATGAAGCTCCATTCCAAGAGCTATAAATTCTGCTTAAANGTCTTGCTATGACTTGAAAATCTCAGATTACAGCCAAAAAAAAAAAAAAAAAAAAAAAAAAAAAAAAAAAAAAAGATTTGTACAGTCTTCATGGTGTATCTGTCTGATGAAAAAACCTCCAAACCTGACTTTGAAGGCACCTTAGGCACTACTTCTGCTTTAAAGTCCACAAAGGCCTGGAAGCTAAAAAATAGCACTATAAATCTGACAAATTTGACAGCCTCTTGGCAAAGCTCATTTTGTTATTACCAGAGTTAATGGTAGACTGGAAAATTCAAAGTGTACCCTTCACCTCTGGTGACCTCAACCTGAGGTCAGACTTCAGAAGTACATTGAAAACTTAGGCAAGGAATCAGAGGGGGTTGTTTATTTAGTTTGTTGCTGTTGAGACTTTTTGTCATTTTTCAGGTTCCTTTTTCTTCTAATAAATAGTAAGACAACTGAAAACTTGAGTTGCAGTATGTTTAAAACCATTAGGATCTCAAAATCAGAGCAGATTCAATCCATCCCTTTAGCTTCAATAGTGAGGAGGAGGAGGGTGTTTTCTTAAACATAGAATTCCTTTGTTCTGAAATACGCTATTCTGTTACTTTCACAGAAAAAAAATGCCATATATTGCTTTGACATATGGAAATTAAGCACGTGATCTGTTGCTTTTGGAAGGACCTCTCATCAAACAATAAAAGAATGTGACAGCTTAAGAGTAAGGAAAATGAATCCAAAAGAACACACAGTATTGGCCAAAGCTTAATTTTTACTTTTTTTTTTTTCCCCCCTTCACCAAAAGTTCTGAAAATTGTCTGATTCAGTACAAATTTTTAATTCTCTGTGCTCTGTTCTACTACAGAATAGAAAAAAAACAAGTCTATATTGTATACATTCCCAGGTTCGATTGCACTAATGGGTAATAAGGACCAGAGAATCTGCAATGTGTAAATATAATCCAAATCCATGGCAAGATCATGTCAAATGCATAAATGCTCTCAGTCACTGAAATTCAGCTAAGCTGAACCTTTTTAGCTGGGTTTAGATTTAAGAGGAATAGCATCTCTCTGCAGAGTGACCTTAAACAGTGAGGTAGACTTAGCTTTGATGCTGAAGTTTTTTTCCCAAGATGGACACACATATATCTTTTCAAAAGAATAATGGCATCTTTCTAACTACACACATTTTTTACCGTACTTCACAAAAATTGGCAGCATAACTATGGTTTGAAGCCAAATTCACCTTTTCTCAGCCATTTCATTATAAGAGATACTTCTCTTTCTTACGTGTTTCTTGATTTCACAACAGCTGGTAACAGGACTTGCACAGTGCTCTTTGCATGTATTTTGATAGTTCATTTCCTCAAGTAGTTGAATGAGGCTGAGAGAATACCTGACTATGAGAAACTTTGTTGAGTATAGATGTTTCTCTGTATTAGGAAAAACGTAAATTTTTTAAATTTCTTGCAAACCAACTGTCTCGGTTTGAAAGACAGGTATCTGCTAGGGAGGGGCAGAGACTCCCTCGGAATGGGGAATTCAAATTCCCTGCCTCCAAATTATTATAATTTAGGAAATTAAAGAGGCTTTCAAGCAGAGGTATCAGGATAGGAATAACAGTTCTTTACTAGTATGTATAACAAGGCAAACAAACAACAACAACTACAGCATTAACAACAAAACAGAACCAGGAACCTCGAGGGGCTTTGCTTCACAAAGCCTGGGGCAGTCTGATCATGATGCCCCTGCAGGACTTTGAGAGCACCAAGCTGGAAGGGTGGAAAATCCCAGGCTGGTGGATGAGATATATCAGAAGCTCCGCCGGTGGTAGCTGGAGCAGCAGGGATGTCCCGGCAGGGCAGGGCAGGGCAGGGCAGGGCAGGGCAGTGCAGGGGTACAGCAGAGCAAAAAGCCTCAAAGTCATGCTGACAAAGCAGCAGCGGCCGGACAGGACCAGCCCAGCTCCAGCAGGGCAGGGGGAGGCAGCTCAGGATTCCTGGGCACACAAGCAGATGGTCACAGATTTCCCAGGACCAGACTTGGTGGTGCCAGAGAACTCCTCCTGCAGCAAGGAACAACCTGGCTGTCCTCTCTCTGATGCCCAGAGTAAGAAACAGCTCAGCTGCCACCATCCCCATCCTTTGCCAGCCCCCAAACTTCGTGGTATCTTTTCCCCTCCAAGAGAAAACTCGCAGAGACCAAAAAAAAAAAATGTGTAGCCCGGTGTTACACTCTTCTTCAGCCACTTCTTTGTTTTCCTCAAGCACCCAGTAAGTACTCAGTAGTTTGTTTCTGGCAATTTATGGGAAAAAAATTCTTGAAGGAAAAAACAAAACAAACCAAAACACAAAACCAAAACCAAAACCAAAACCAAAATCAAAACCAAAAACAAAAACAAAAACAAAAACAAAAACAAACAAAACAAACAAAACAAACCTAACCTCCAACACCAACAATCCTTGCAAGCTGTACTCACCAGTCATAGGGGGTTTTTTATGTTTTCTGGCTGTAGAAAAATACAGATGGATTTGTGTTTGAAAAGACTGCTTATGGGGCATGAAAGGGGTTTTGAGCAGAGAAGCATGTGGGGGTAGGGGAAGTGAAGTAGAACTTGCATATGTTTTGAAGTATTTCTGGAGAAATTTTCTATTTATTTGCTCTTCTGAAAGGGAAGTCTGGAAGACCAAGAAATGATGTGCCTGATGAGTAGGGGAGTACAGGAGGTAATGAAGAAGACTGAAGAAGTGATCAGTGAATCAGAGATGCAGGTGACTGCAAAGGGGAAAAGAAAGAAGGGGAAGGGTAGCGAGACGACTGCAGACTGGGATAACTTTGGAAACAACCAAGCAATTTTATGGCTCATTGATTACAGATTAAGCATCACTTTATGTGAGGGTTGGTAGTAAGTGCGATGTTTTGTCACTAGTAGTGCTTGGTCATTTGCTTACCAAATACAAAGAGATGGTATTTCTATTTTCCTTTTTTCAACCCATGAAGTAAAGACATGTATGTTTTATTTTTTTATAACAATAACTCTGCAGATTTCTTTTTTCCTGGGATAATCTCCCTTCTGAAAAACAGAATTACATTCTTAGGGAATGCTCAGAAATTAAATGAGAAAATAAATTTATATAGATGTATGTCTGTGCAGTGATATACCCACATAAGCCATGTTTTGGTATACTATGTAGGCCATTTTCCACAGATAACATGTCTGAAAACTGGAATATATGAGACTGACATGTTATGGTTTATGGCTTAAACATCTTTATGATGAGTCCATTTGCCTGTTATATCAGAACAGGATAACAAAAGCTGCATGGAAGACCACCACACCCTGAATGGGTCTCATGACTGAGGCCCTCGATTGCAAGTTAATAGAGATAAATAAAGTCACCCAAGTCTGGGCTGGGGGAAAGGAATATATTCACAAGGGGATTAAGGGAAGAAGGGAGGGAGCAGGGAGAGTGACAGAGATTAAGTAGAAACATTACTCCCTTCCAAGGGTCCCAACATCATCTTGCTGCTTCCCTCCATCTGGCCTTCTTGGTGGTGAGGGTTCCCACTAAAAAGTATAGAATCCAGTGGATTAATGTATGTTTGGGCAGGTGGGAACACACAGGTACCTCCTGGGGGGGGGACGGGTTTGACACTGTCCCTTGCAAGGCTGTGGATCTGTAGCATCCTGTAGTATCACATGCAGTGCTCTGGTGCAGGGTCTGGGGACCCCTTTGGGGGTGGCCTTTGATGGGCCATGACACCCCCTCTGTTGTCCCTCACATGGTTGTCTGTCGTATTCCTTGAGGAAGTGGTCTTTCCTGGAAACCCCCCAGAGACTGTAACCCTTGTCCGACCTTATCTTTCCCTTATCTCTGACCTATGGCTTTCTGCCAGCTATCCCACCCCAGAGAGAGACTAGATAAAACCCTCACTCCTCCACGTTCTCCCTCTTCTGCCCCTGGGATCCCCTTCGGGAATAAAGCCTTGGAACATATCCCTGAGGTAAGGAGCCTCTTTTGGATTTCTTTTCCCTATACTGAAGCTTACTCCCCCAAAGCCCCCCAAAATCTGAGCAAGCATCACGGCCGGGGGGGGTGGAAAGGGGCGTTAAAACTTCAGTTGTCCCTCACACAGATGTGACCTTCCAGGGGTGGGAGGCCCCACAGCTGGGCCAGTCTGCCCAGTGGAGGATGGGCATTCACTGCATCTGGCCAGAGGCTGTGCCACACCCCCAGAACCTCTCCTCCTTCCCCCCTTTGGTGTAGGGATCTGTGAGAGCCTGGCAGCAGAAAAACCTGGGGCTGTGGCTTCCACCCCAAAGGTGCTGGGTTTAATCCTCTTGTGAATGTATTCTTTTCCCCCACCCCAGAACTGAGTCACTTTATCTTACCTCATTATCAGCATAAATTAAAATAAAATAATAATAATAAAAAAAAATAGAATTTTGCAGAGAATTTTTAGTGCAATCAGTCACGTTCGTCTCGCTATTATCAATGTAAGGTGCAAAAGTGTGGCTTATCAGGAAACAAGATATAAAATTTGATATTGTGAATAGTATCCAATAAAAAGATGCAATGGAAAAATATGGGGGGAAAGGTTGTCCAGAGAAATTATGATCCCTTGTCTTAAATGCTGGGAAGATGTAACTGAGAAAATGTATTGCTTTCTCTGTAAAGCCAGAGAATCTATATTTCTGTTCAGGCTTGCTGGCACTGACAGAAAGATGCACGGAATGAGCTACTTTCTGAAGGATTTTAGTAGCTCAGCTTTATTAGCAGCTGCTCTGGCCTTTGTAGCAGCTACATTGGTTTTATGCTATATTGGAATTCTTGTCTGACCCTCAGACATTGTCTCAACCTGTCTTCTCGTCCAGATTGCATCCAACAATGTAAAATTGCAGATATGTTGAACAGAATGTAAACACATCCCAAACAAGAGAGTAAAATTCCCTGGGCTGACAGCCTCCAGCTGAGGAGGTACCAGTGGAACAGAAAAATTATGGGAGGGGAGGAAGAAAGAAAAATTGGGGGAAAAAGTAAAAAGTATTTTTAAATTATTTTTGAGAGAGGAAATGCCTTTGTTTTTGTAGGGCTAGAGTTGCCTCAACCACATAAAGCATCAAAAAAAATACAGCATATACCTCCTATGTTTGAACCCCCTATTATTATTATGAGAAATTGAGCCCAACCTGGATAATCAGAGTGTACAAAAATTTATTTTTGTGCATTTTACATATACGTGCATGTAGGTACTTAGATCTTTTTCATATGACTTTCTGGAATCTCTTTGCAGGAACTCATTACAACCTTTGTTGCAGTCTGATACCCAATACCTTGCTGAAACCCAGAATTTTTTATACGCTTGGAACTAGTGAAACAGAAATTTAAAAATACTTCCAAATATTTTGAAGCAAATAAGTTTAAAAAAAAAATTCTAAGGATAGTAGAAATTCTAATAGGAAAATAGGTTGTGTTTAATACAAACGTTGGAATGGCCTTGCTGTGTCTTTTTATCTTACACTGAACACTTTATATATATTTGCCTAGAGGAGGTTTTCAACAGCTTATACTTAGCCTTTGTACACTTATCACAAGGCACTGAAATGACTGTTATATCCAGAACATATAGAGTACTTGAGCTTAAGGCAAAGGAGTGTTGTGTGGTCCCTGCAATAAATTATTTAAAACGAAGTCACCATACCACTAGATTGAGAGGCAGAATAAAAGTCATATGTCACTATATAAGTAGGAAGGTTTGTCAATCTGAAAACACAATGAAAGATAAAATCATGTGAGTAAAAGATTAGTCATTTTCTGTGCCATGAGCTGGAGAAAAGCTGAGATATGCGCAGTCTGATAAAGTAAAAACGTTGTGGAAGAAGTCGTGTTAGTGGGTTGTTGAGTTTTTGGTAGGCTTTTTTTTTTTTCCTTTTCTTCTGTTCTTGCATGGGATGATAAATACCTTGTCTGTTTTCTTGCACAGTATTCTGAATTTCCAGAAGCAAAAATATAAATAAATAAGCAAAAAGTTATGCTTCATCAAGAAAACCTGCCCTCTAGCTGAAAATCACGTGTCTCCCTGTGTCAGGTCCTGAGCTGTGTCACAAAGGGAAAGGAGAAGTTCAGAAATAATGCAGGGAAGAGCTTACAGCTGAATTGCTAATGAAGTTCATTGAACCCCTCAAATTTTAAACAGGATTTCATTGTCACATGATGAACAAGTAATCAACATTGCTCTGGGCATAATTTTAATCATTTTTCATTTGTTCTGTGTTGTAGATTAAGGCAGGGAACTAGCTCACTTTTAATAGTACCTTTGAAACAGTGGCATGAGTTATTGGCTTTGCTTACTTATTTAGAACATTAGGTGCCAGAAAAATCCCAGTATAATAAATGTATATCAATTCCATCACCAATGACGGAGGTAACTTAATCAGTAAGAGGAGAAAGATTATTACAGAAATTGTGGTTTACAAACATGATAATGTATATATTATAAACATTCATTCTTCCACAACAACAGCAACAAAAAAATCAGTACAAACAAATAAATCTCATGTTAATAAATATGAGTTGTTAAGAACAAGATACCTGTCTTCAAAAGTTTTTTCATGTCTAGATTTTCAGTCTGATTATTGACTGACTTGTCTGAGTTTTGATTCAGAAAGAGGATTTACCTAATTGTGTGTAGTAACTAAGCTGGCTTTTGTGGGTAATGTATGATGGCAGTGACTTTCTAAATGGATATTATCTTGTTTTTTACTACAAAGACTGTAAAGTTGTTGTGAATATTAATTTTATTTGGCACAGATTAGACAGAAGGAGAGCTGGTCTGAAATTTTCTCACAAAAAGCATTTTTATTACATCCGACAATTGATTTTGATTTTTTTTTTTCTTTTCATCATAAATGACACTTTTACAAACAGAAAGTTAGAGAGAATTTCTCGTCAGGACAAGAGAAAGAAAGGTCAGTGAGTCTCTTAAATGATGGCAAGAGAAGGGGTGAGGAGCAAATTCTGCTTCTCTGTATGTAATTAAATAAGCATGGCAAGAGAGAACTGAACTTTGGTATTCTGTGTATGATGTATCTTTTGTCTGCACTGTGGAGTAAAACTGTTTGTCTTAATTAATACCTACTTAAAGAAATATATCAAATCTCACTGATTAAATTGCCTGAGTGGGACTCTTTCCAATGGGAAAGATAAAAAGAAGTTCTTTTTTCTCTCTGTAGGCTAGTCAACTACCCAGTACGTACTCATTGCTTATGAGATGCTTAAGGTATGAGAACACATAGTTTAGGTCCTGCTGTGAGGGTGAATGATTTGACTTACTGCCGTTTCATCAGGACTCTGAGAGAAAAAACAGAATCAGCTGCATGAAGTTTCATTCTTCCCTTCCCCTCCATCTTTTTTTTCCCCAAATATTTGTTAAGAACTCTTGATTTCATCCCAAGGGAAAATGAAGAAAATAAAAATAATAATAATAATTTTAAAAAATAGGATTGTCCAAAGGTGAGAAAATGTCTTCCACTGATCTATAAGAGTGTCTGCTGAGCACTTTAAAATGGGTGAAATTTGTTCCTCTGCAACCTGAATAGCCTTTCCTTATCATTCTTATGCCCACATGTGTTGCAGGTTGACAATGTCAATTTTTAATAGGATACATCTAGCTTTGAAGCTGAAAGGATAGAAGGAGGTCCATTTTGCCTTCTCATTCTATGTGGACAACAACGTGAATGTCAATTCATCTGCTTTTCATCACAGCTTCATGAGCAACAAAATTAGTGATTACTATCAGCTCAAGAAAGGGCAGTGAACCAACCGTGCACGCTAACACAATTAGAGAAAACATTGACACAATTGTCGTTTTACTCAATCAGGCAAATGTATTCAATTAAACAGTTAATTTAATGCAATCAGTTGCAAGCATCTCTGTTTAGGCAACCTCGATAGCTACTAATTTACTTTTGCTCCAGGGCATTTGTTTATGAGGCATTAAGATTAGGTAGATATAAGAAGAGCTGTAAATTTTCTGTATAATAGAGGTACCAGACTTCATACAAAAGCCCCTTATAGCTATACTTTTACAGAACTCCTGAGTGCTGACTGTATCTGAGATTTTTGATTTTTCCAGTGCCACAGAAACAACATTTCTTTGCATTTTGACATGTACTTCAGAAGTCTTTTTAGCCCTAGGAACTCATGACTTTATATAAATATTTTCAGACCCTTAGAAACAGAACTAATGCTTTCCACAGAAGCATATGTCATGTTCTCTAGGTTTACTTAAACATTTCTTTCCATATATATTGTTCTGCTAGTCCTCCTTTTTCTTCCCTTGATTTGTTAAATATTTTTAACATACCAGGTGGAAGGGGTAGGAATAAAGGCTCATAACTGAGGAGTTCCAAGGGGGTTTGTGGTGGAACACATTCATAGTCAGAGAAAGGGGCGAGTACTAAAGTGACCAAAATTGCTGATGATATCAAGTCATTGAAGAGTCTAAGGACAAGTGCTGACTGTGAAGGATTGTCAAGACACCTTATAGTACTGAGTGGCTGGGCAATAAATGGCAGATTAAATCCAGTGTGTTTAAATGTGATACACATGGAGATGACCAGTCCTAATTTTACATATGAATGCTACGAAAAGCTTTAAGCTGCCTATTACTACTCAGAAGCAAGATCTTGATGTTATGGAATAAAATCTTGTGAAAATGTTAGCTCAATGCACTGAAGAGGACAAAAGAGAAAATCAAATATTATGACTTTCTGAGACTTCATCAAAAGAAATACAGAAACATTATTTATACACTGTGGAATTCTTAGGTTGTCCATATCTTGTACATGAAAGTGTAAGAATTCTCCATATCTTGCATACTTCACCTCTTAAAGAGAATAACTGAACAGAAAAATGTTCATTAAAAGTTGGTAAAGATACATGAACAAAGATAAAGAGTATCTTCTGTATGAGGAAATATGGGGTAGGCTAAGGCTATAAGGGAGAGAACTAGGTATTACAGAACATACAAAATCCTAAAAGGCATTAGGAAAGAGGGATTAATTGTTCCCATTCCCTTCAATGAAGACAGTGAGACTCAAAACAAGCCAGTCAGGGTTGATGCAAAACACACAGGACATGGTTCTCCATATAGCAGAGAACAAGCCTGTACACCTCATTAGAACAGTAGAACATGGATGCTTAAACTGATGAAAATTGCAGGTGAGACTGGACAAATATGTACGATCTGCAAAGACTTGCTACGTCAGAAAGACTACCCTTGGTCTGTGAGAGTTTAATGTAGTGAAAATAATTGGAGGTATGAAACAGTTTTACCAGTAACATCAGGTATATCTGCCTACTCTGGTTCATCCCGTGGCATCCCTTTGTAGGTTTTTTACTGGGGATACACATGGGACTGGACAGACCCTTTGTCTGATTAAAATACTCAAGTTTTTCTTAAGGGCATTTAAGTGTCTTGTTTCACAGTTGGTATCATCCTTGAATTTTGAGTTCAGCCCTGGTAGATAAGGTATTTTTAGGTATTTCTTGGCTGCAAACCTGTCCTCAGACTCCAAAACTTTAATAGTGATGTGTCTGGTGGCTACATTGAATGTTTACATGTACAGTATTTTCCATGGTGCTTTGGTTTCCAGGGGAATGAAATCATGGGCATGCAGCTTAAGAGGTCATAGAAAAAGGATATCAGGATATATCCTGTCATACATCTGCTGCACAATCAGTGGATGGCTTTAGTTCCTGGTTTGTTTTTCAACAGATGCCTAGAAAGCTTCAGAACCACCAAAACTAGACTCAGTTCTTTCCTTGAATTGGTTCCAGTGAAATCATATTGATTTCTTCCATCCACTGAACAGACATTTTCTATCAATGTCAGACAGCACTAGTCATTAAAGACTGAATTTCTATGCCACAAGACATTCATTTTGACAGAATGTGGGGAGAGATTTGGTTTAAGTTATAGAAGTATGAGTTATTGAGGGGAAGTTCTATTACACTGCTGGCACCTCACATTTGGCTTAGACAAGACATGAGTAGCTACAGCAAAAATGAGGAATTAGTACAACCTGTTTAATCTAGAATGTTTGCCTGTCTTTATTTTTTATATTTTGCATTTTTACTCCAGTATTTGTAAATCTTCTCAGAGATCATTTATTTGGCACAGCTGTGACATGCTTCTGCTCAATGCTCTGTTCATAAAACTGCCTTTGCACTGGGCTGGTGATATAATGCTTGGGAGTTTACGTCTTGCCATCAGTTTTATGTCTCAGACTACACAGAGTATCTAATAAATGGCACCTATACATTTTAAAGTATGTAAAGGTTCTGTTACTTTTTTGAAATGAGTTAAGTTTGATGGTATTTTGTTGACACAGATTCGGAGGTTAAATAATAGGCTGCCATACAATCCTTTTGGGGGGCTCTTACTCCTTGCTGTAGGCGGAGATCCCAAGAGATTGATCTCTTATTTATCTTTTGTTTGGGAAACTTTTACTCTATAAAAGGAGAAATATGGGAAAGTTCTGTTTACACCACAATCATATCTGGGATAATATAGCAGTCTAAGCACTGGTATGTTTTTACTTCTGGTGCAGGTACCTGATGAGTCCCCTAACATGCAGCTGTTAGCAGTCAATTTTCTGTACATTTATTCACACTTTTCACATTTCCCTGGAGGCCTTGGCTATTAGACAGTCTTATCCTTAGTTTATGCAATATATCACAGCTTGACAGCATTTGTTTGTTTGTTTGTTTTTTCGATTAACTGGGCCAAAATCATAGCAATGCTGGCACTTAGTTCACAGGCAGCAAGGCTGTGTGTTGTCCTCATCAGAGCGTGGGGTGTGTCACTTCTGATGAACAGCTAAAATAATAATCATTCTTTGTCAGGGCTGCAACCTACAAAGAGATTAAATGAAATACATCACACATGGTAAAAATACACTAAACCTAGATGTATTCTCATCATATTAGCTGCTGAGTGTAGATACTTCCTCTGTGACTGGACATTAGACTAAGGCCTTTTTTTCATTAAAGGATCATATCTCTTCAGTGATGATATGCATTCAGTAAATTACTATAAATCAGTGGCTTCAGAATAAGGTAGAAATATTTGCTTACAAGATTCCTTAGTTACTGAAGCCCTGGAGATAAAAGCTGTGTAGATGTGGTACTTGGTGATGTGGTTTTGTGGTGAACTTGCTAGTGCTGGGTTAATGGTTGGACTCAAAGAACTTAAGGGTCTTTTCCAATCTAAATGATTCTAGGATTTGAAAACAGAGATTAAACAATATAACTCCAATTAAAAGAGATACAAGGAGGTTACATTAAGTTTTTACATTTTTTGTTTGTCTCTGATGTCAGGGAAAACATGTATGCATTCAATAGAATTGTTGTAGAATTTTCATGGTTTTTATATCTACATAAAAGACCAAAACTATGATGTCTGTATGAATATGTCTTTTGACTCTGTATCCTGCAATTATTAAGAAACATGAATTAATTATCTTTCATTATCAGCTGAGTTAATACCTGGACATATCATCATACCTGGGAGAAATGAAAAACGAGAACTTGAGTAAATTCTCAGCTGATGATAGATGAGCCTATGATTGCAGAATCCAGCCTACATCATAATTTGACTTCAAGGTTTGAGTACTTCTCCTTTAATTTTTTTTTTTTTTTTTAACATGTCTGGACATTTTAATCCTGTACTAATTATAAAAACTTTTTGGGAAGCTTTTTTTTCACACTGTCTGTCACCAGGAGCACATTAAATGCATGACATCCTCGTAGCCTGTGGCAATTTTCTAGTGGTTATAAATAGTTCAGTTTTGATCCTGAAGGTGAGATGGGAACTATCAGTATAAAAACTTAATTCTGCTTCCCTGCCATTTTACTAAAAATGCTGTTGTAATAAAAGCTTGTATTAAATGGTGTTGCAATTAAGCCAAAGATGTTTATGGTGTTTACGGTGTGTGTTTTGCAGCTTTGGAGCTCAAGATTACTTTTTGTGCAATAGTACACATCTTCAATATACCTGGCTAACTTACACCTAAAGTAATGTGTCAAATTGGAAAAAGAAATGCTGGTATTTCAGTTTCCTGAGGCATTACAAGTGTTTTCTTAATTATTGTATGTGTCAGTAAAATAGATGGAGCATTATAGCTATAAATTCTCGGTTGATTCTTCATTTCTAAAATTCAGATTGAACACGGATATTATAGTCTGTCAATCAAATTATGTTACATTTTCCCTTGCTCTTCAAATATTGCTATATTTTAATTCTTTTTAGCTTAGAAAGATGCATTTTATTTAAATGTTTATACCTTAGACTATGAGTACACTTATTGATTTGAAGGATATTTCTAATATTATTTTATAACCAATTATTGTACTGATGCTAATAACGAAATAATAATGGTACATGAAAAATAGTACATCAATTTAACTAAAAATGTAATTTATGTAAACTCAAACCTTCCAAGATAATTTTCTATCCAATTAAAAGAAGAAGAAATATTTAATACACAAAATTCATTTTATTTTATTTGAATTTTATTAAGTTTTTAAGATGAAGAGAAGGATAATTGAACTCTAGAAAAAGCCAGTCTAATAATTTGTTCCACATCTCTGATCTATCATTGAAGAAAATTTCCTAATTAGCATTTTGACCTTTATGAAGATAATTTAGTGAATCTTTCATTAGTAATAGACCAGGAAGGAATCATGGATTAAAACACTAACTTTTTCTGATGATACAAAACCTACTTTAAAAAGTTTTGGAAGTTCCCATATTTACTTTGGTGTTTGAGTCACAGAAACCAATTTTAGGTCAAGCTAGCATTTGCTGACAGAATGCAAGTTAACCATGACCAAAATGCTGACAGAATGCAAGAATGCAAGAATGCAAGAATGCAAGAATGCAAGACCACAAGCAAAATTTCAGCCTGATTTTTAAAGACGGTATTTCAAATCAGGTTTCCTCTGTCAGCTGGACTGGAATTGTTTCTTGCAATACTTTTAATTTTTTTTTTCTTTAATTCAAATCAAGATCATTAAAAATAAATGGAATCTGTTGAGCAGTCTGTACAAAATAATTGTTGTGATGTCAAATTCTCAGGGGCTTCAACCTCGCTCGGTACACTTTTCCAAAGAAACACTATGACATTTGCTTGGAATTACTTTTCTACAATAATTGTGAAGCACAGTAAAGAACAGGCTACTTTGGGGCACTACTGTAGGTAATAATTATCATTATATTTGCTGCTGGAGCTTGGTGCTTCGTTGCTGTGCCAAGGGAATGTTAACAAAAATGGGGGTTCTCCAGCTGGCAATATTTGGTGCCTTTAAGCACATGCTCTATTCGTGCCTATTCAGTGAAGTGCATAGGAGTTTATACTCAAATCATGCCAAATATTCAGGGATATCTGTTTGTTTAGATTGTGGAGTTATGATTGTTAGGAAAACAGTACAGATTTAATTTGTTTCTACAGGTTTACAAGGATCTTTGTATAAATCTTGCCACTTATGAGCTCCAGGGAGTCCTGGGAGCCTCACACCAGCCTGGCTCCCACAGGTAAGGTGGCACAGTCTGTCATCATGGGAATTAAGAAAAATGAGTGCATGGAAATGCAGCCTGCTGGGATAGTGGCAATATGGCTTCTGTAAAGTGAAGCACTGGCTCAGCCTGACAAGATCAGAGCAGGGAAAGAACAGTGGAATCTCCAAACAGGCAAGTTGCAGGGGTTTGTGAAGTCATGATGCAGCATGTAAACTGGATGTGGATTTCCTTTTCAAGTGCCCCAGCACAAAAGCTAGGAAGAACTTGGTGAAGCTAGTGAGATTGACTGGAGACAGATAGTTTGCAAAACAGAAAATAAAGTTGTGAGACTTCCTGCCACAGGAAATTGTCGGGGGAGAGGTAATTAGCAGGTTCAAGGGGTTGGATAAATTCCTGGATGGCAGGTCCAGAAATGAATAACAGGATTTGGCAGAAACATACCAGGAACCCTCCCACAATTATGGCTGCCCAGGAAGGTGTGAGAACAGCCAGCAGAACATGATTGTTTTTACATGCTCTGCATAGTTCTAAATAGCATTTCCTAATGCCAGCAGAAGAGATTAAATATATAGCCCATGGTTCTGAGACATTAGGGCTTATCTTACATTCATATTTTGCAGGTCGCACTACTCTGCATTTTCTCATTTGATGTTCAGGTAGTTTGGAGTTGGACCTACTATTTCATGAGAAACTCTGCTTTGCTGAGGGCCATTTTGTGCCACCTTCCAGAGAGCACTCATTACTTTAAGAAGCTTCACTGATTTTGGCCTTTAAAAATTCCTTCATTCTGATAGACTATGACAAAACAGAGTCCCTGGAAATTTCTTTCCTTCACTTAAAATACAAAAAAAACCCCCTACTGAGTTAAAAGAAAAGTACTATAAGTGCCAAGACATTTCCAGTGTAACGTCCTTGACTTTGTGTGCTTCTAGCTCTATAGTCCTCAGGCAAGTGCAGTTCTCTTTTTACAGTGAGGGAACATGATCTGTAGTGCACATAAGCTAAAGGTTTGGGTTCCTGATGTACAGAAAAAAATCTGCATATTGACAAATCAGTTGTGTTTTATACTGGAGCTGGATAGTTTTTAGGGGTGGGTATTACTCAGAAGGCCTGTGGGCAATGGGAAGTGTGACTTACATGGTGGGAAAACTATGAGAAACAGCCATTTGTATGTAGCTGGTGCACAATTTCTATGAAAACTGAAGCTGCCCACAGCACTTTTTAATGAACACAGTCATATTTCCCATGTAAAGACTTGCAGTCAGACATACTTGTCAGCAAGCAGCCCAATGCACGCATTCTGAACACTGATACATCCTGAAACATGATAATGCTTGTTTATTTTCTTGCTTATTTATTTTACAATTGCACCTCAGGGAAGGCTAATACCTCTGTTGGTACCCAAAGTGCAGTATGCTGTGGGAACTGATATAGATATATATATATATATNATCATCTATACCTATATCTACTGTTGTAACCCTTCGTTACTGACTTGGTTGTGCCATGGATGTGCAATTTATCATAGAAGCTCACATGATAGTATACTAATAGAAGGGCATATTATTTTTTCCTGACAATTTGACTTGCAGCTAAACATGGCACGTTTATAATTTTATGGTAATTCTTTATAGTTATTATTATTATCGTTATTAATAATAATATTAATAGTAGTAGTAGTAATGAAAAAAAATACCCAGAAACCGAAAAAATGTGATTGTAGGATAGAGCATTAGATTTCTGGAAAAAACAAAATCAAAATGGTTTTCCTTTCTTCATTATATATTCCTGTGTGCATAAAAAACCTTGTGTTTTTGGACATAGCTGAGTTTAGACAGGGATATTAAATTATCTGGTTAATATTGGGAAAGGTCTGGTATTCAATCAACTTTTTTGACAGATTTCTACTCCCAACTTTTTACCCATTCCTACATTTTTTAATGGAGATTAGGGTTTTTTGGTTTTTAAGTATAGAGTTCAGAGAGTCTTTGCCTATTTCTTTCCTCTTCCCACACTTTTTCTTCCCTTCTCCCTTCCCTATATCACCACATTACTCATATGAACAGGGTGACCAACACAGGCATGATATCTTTATTAACAGAAATAATGGAAAATGTGTTACAGAAAAGTTCCACAGTTTTAGAATAAACCGTAAGAAGTAAACTCTGCTTTAACTCAGCAAATCAATAGGAAAAGAAAAAAAAGAAAAAAAAAAAATAGTTAACGAGGGGATCTTAAAGCATTTTCCTCATCAGTTTTTGCTGTTGTTTGGATTTGTTTAGACTTCCATGAGACCATTACAGCAAGAAAGTCCAAGCAACAAAAGAAGGAACTCATCTTAAATTCTGCACTAGTAAAATCTTGTTCTTGCTGTAGAAATGTTACAAAGAAATAATGATGTATTTTCTTCATAACTGTTTGGCTTCTTCAAGCAGTAACAGTTCATACAAATATATTTTTCACATAAGTTTTTAGATATGTCTGTAAAAATATTTTTAAATGAATGAAAGAATGAATGGAGATTGCTTTTGCAATATCTCCTTATACTTCTGCAATGGTTTGTGACTGGTTTTCTTTGCCCCTGAAAGAATAGACTGAAAGGAAACCTGAGGAAAAGATCTCCATGCAGAAGAGAAGGTAAAGCCTGCAAATATCATATGTTGTAATGAACATAATTAATCCACTTTAGTGAAGCCTGGGAGAAATGGAGCAAGTTTTGGTAAACAAACTCCAGATGGAGATAACAGAAAACGTGTAGAAAAATGGCACTCAGAGGGAACACCTCCAAAATATAATTAAGTGGGCAGAATGATTCAAACAAGATGAATGAGGCAATCTTTTAATTGAAGTTTTGAGAGACTGTTTTGATATTTGGCGTTTTTGAGGATGAGAGGTTATATATTTCTCAAAATAAATTTTAACTGCTATTTTAACACTAGCATTTAGTTTTGAGATCTGTTGACACTTAAGTTCTAGTGTTACTTTATTGAATATTTCTACATCTTCCACTTTTGTTTATACTGATTAAGTAATACTGATTTGCGTTTTAACCCAGGCTCTCCCCAGTTACAATACCAGAATTAGACTGGGAACCATTGCCTTACATTAGAATCCTTTGACCCTGCCTGCCCAGTATGATGAAGATTATTGAAAAAAAAAAATTATTAATGGCTTGCTGTGTGCTGGGACACCTTCCACTGGACCAGGTTGCTCAGAGCCCCTCCAGCCTGGCCTTGAACACTTCTGGCAATGGGGCATGACAGCTTCTTTGGGGAATCTGTGTTAGGGACCTACCACCCTCACAGGGAAGAATTTTTTCCTGGTATCTCATCTATACCTACTCTCTGTCAGTTTGAACCCATTCCCCCTTGCCCTGTCACTCCAGGCTCTTGTAAATAGTCTCTCTCCATCTTTCCTGTGGGCTCCCTTCAGGAATTGTTAAGACCACAATTAGGTCACGCCAAAGCCTTCTCTGCTCCAGAACAATCCCAATTCTCTCAGCCTTTCCTCATAGGAGAGGGGCTCCATTCCTCTGATCATCCTGGTGGCCTCCTGTGGATGATGAATATAGCTCTTCCTTTTAATATTTGCTCCTCAATGTGTATTTCCCACTTTTCAGCCGTATTTGATCACTGTAGAACTTGCTGCTACAGCACATGAAAAATTTACAGCTGAGCTTGAAAAAAAAAAAAACTAAATAGACAAATTCATAGATGTACATTGAAGCTTGTTAAACAGAAAGATATTACATTTGGCTCAGGAAGGGTCTGAGCCTCAGGGTGGGTGAAGTCACATCTTACTGTAGCAAACACTTTCTCTTGCTGCTGTCTTTTGAAGTATATCTTGTAGACTGGATTAGACTTTTGACCCCATGTGTCTATTCTAAAAATAGACAAAAATCACTCCAAAATGGGTGTTCAGCTGACAAAACTAGGGTGGAGTTACTAAGGGTGTAGACCTGAGGGATTAGGAAGGGGCAGAATTTTTTTGCTGTCAGTTTCCTTCTGATTATGGTGCTTCTGAAGAAATAAAAATATAGTCTCTATGACAAGTAACATTTTTTTCCCAGTGAACATCTCATTTTGATTTGCTTGTGTTGTAAGATCTTTCACCAACAGTGTCATTGCATGCATGTAGTACAGAGGAAAAGTAATTTTGTGCACTTTGAGAAAAACTGAGCTACTTCATAAAAATTAATCCTACACAGAAAAAAAGAAATTATCCATAGCAATTTATTTCGATTTGTTTTAATAATCAAGTAAATACTAGAAAAATAGAAATATTCCAAACCTGAAACCTCAAACAAGAAGAAAGCAAAAAATACACCCAAATAATAATTAAAAAGAGCAAAACAGTAGGTCCTAGCAAAACCTTAAATCGCATTCTGCAGTTTTCAAATTTTCATTTTGATCCACAGAGTAAGCAGGATAGCAGCTGTTTTGGAATATAGGATCTACAATCAGGACAATCTTGTTAAATTAGATAAACAGACTGAATTCTGAAAAATGAACAGAAATGCAGAAGAAAGTGGGAAGATTTAAGGAATAGGTTAGTGCCAAATGCACAATAGTAGAAGAGAGAAGTTGTCTAAATAATAATATCATAGAGTAACATTTATGGATTAAAATGAATGTAGAAGACATTTGTACAGATATGGCGCATTAGGATTCTCACATAAGAAAATTGAGGAAGATTGCTCTGATCTATTACTGAATCTGCCAGAAACTAAGTATTTGATATATGTTTTTTGTTCAGTACAGGTCAGAAGTCTTGTAAAATAGAACAGTTGAAGAGTTTGTGTAGTAAGGAGCCTTTAAAGGTCAGATAGTCCAACCTCACTTGCAGTGAGCAGGTGTGGGAAATGGATTTGTAGAGAATTCTCAAGGTCTGACAGAAGGCTCACATAATGTACATCTGCATGCGAACTTTGGGACAAGAAATGCTGAGTTAGAAATGC
>VWYO01024679.1:6999-33103 GCA_013400275.1 Rhadina sibilatrix
CAAAAAAAAAAAAAAAAAGGAATTTTCAGTGGATTTTTAAAAGGTCAGAATAAAGAAGTATCAAGCTGAAGAGTTCAGCTATTTTTTTTTTCTCAGACTAAGAGAGTTAAAAGCTTTTTACCTTTTTTTCAGAGAGCAGAATGATTTTAAGTCAGATGAGGGAATTGAATATTTAAAAACTGTCAACAAAACACATGGTTAAGCCTGCACACATTTGTTAGGATCTGTGAATGTAACTCATTTCGACATTCAACCTGATTTTTTTTTCCTTTTGAGGCAATTTTGCATTTAAATGTGATAAATCGTGGTGTCTGGGTTGACAGGGTAAAACAGTTTTATTTGTTCATGCCAGAGGGATGCAGTAAGAAATTTTCCAATACGAAAATTGTGAAATACTGTTTTGGGTAAGATTTTTACTCTTAAGAAATCTGTGTTCCCAACTGCAGAGTTCACACAGCTTTTTTATTTAACTAGTTCATTCTCTAAGGGACAGATTTTCAGGTAGACTCATATATGCATACATACAAATAACATTATTTGCATGTATATAAACTCCCCATGACTGCGGACATATCGAGAGAATTGACTCTGTGAGAGTTAAGTACAGAAAGTATTACTTCTCATCAGCAGAAAAGCGATTTTTAATTTGTATTTTTTTTTTACTGGTAGGGGTTATTCCAACAGCCCAGTCAGAAATGTGCTTGGCATCACTTGGACACAGACATATGAAATTTGGCCGGGGGCTTGGCTGACAGGGTTCACTCTCCCTGTCAGGCAGAGCCAAATTCTTCTCCAAAAACCCCCCAGAGCTTCCAAAGCAGGGCCACTCCCCCACGTTCTCCTTGTGCACCCCTCTAATGCTGTGTCTCCACACTAGGGAGATGCACAAAGAGACAGAAATGGAGCTTGCTCTTCAGTCAGGCATAATATAGATAATCATCCTGCCTCCCACATCTCTTCTGCACGCTATTTAAATGAGACTATTGCCTACTTTTTAGTCCATTTTAAGCCAAAACATCTAGTGGCTTAATAACAGCTGTTTCTCTTTAAAATGCACTTAGAAATCCTGTTTTGGGTGCTAATTTGCTTAAGGATGGAGCCAAACTACATTTTCCGTTTAATAAGAGCTCTTTTTGCATTTTAATCTCCTCATCAACAGTAATAAGCTATGGATATACAGAGGCAGGGCAGTGCTTTTTGAGGGGGTGGGGGCATTTCTGAGTACTCGTGCACGGGTTTGGAAAGTGTGTGGAGCCTTTGAAGGTGCTCCTCCAGCACCTCAGGTATTTTAGCTCAGCCAGTCAGAAAAGCCTGCCTCACCGTGACATCCCTGGGCCACTGGAACAGTGACTGAACTCAAGAGTGGCCTAAAATCAGCAGGCAGCCACATCAGTGTCCAGCAGCACAACGCTGGCATTTCCAGTGCACTGGGATATCCCTGCCCCTTCTGTGGGGCTGCTTGGTGCTGGGGCTGGTTTGTGGGTTTGTTTTCCAAGAAGTGAGACAGTCGTGGCTGTCTTCAGCTCCCAGAAAATGGGCCAGGGAAGTGGGGGAGCCTCAGATCCAGGCAAGGCTCCCAGTGCTGGCAGGTGCCACAGCCAGCAGGCAGCTCGGAGAGCCAGAGAATCAACCTCATTCCAGCTCCACGGCAGGGAGGCAAACAATCCTGAAAGCCATGGGCTTGAGGCAGGAGCTGAGTCCCTGTTAGGGGCATGTGCAGTGTGCTCCTGGATTTTCCAGGCCATATCCGTGTGCTCCTGGATTTGCCAGGCCATATCCGTGTGCTCCTGGATTTGCCAGGCCGTATCCGTGAGCTCCTGGATTTGCCAGGCCGTATCCGTGTGCTCCTGGATTTGCCAGGCCATATCCGTGAGCTCCTGGATTTGCCAGGCCATATCTGTGTGCTCCTGGATTTGCCAGGCCGTATCCGTGTGCTCCTGGATTTGCCAGGCCATATCCGTGAGCTCCTGGATTTGCCAGGCCATATCCGTGTGCTCCTGGATCTGCCAGGCCTTAAATGGGGCCATGAGCAAATTAGAGGAGATCCCGAGCTCCCGAGCAGCTTGCTGGATGGGAAACCAAGGGTATTTCCAGCAGAAAGCTGCCCGAGGTTGGGAGGAGCTCATCAAAACAAATATGTATTTCTACAGTCTCTGTTGATCTCAGCAAATCAGCATTGTTTCAGTCGGAAATTGTCATCCAGCTGTAGTGACATCAACCCCTGATTTACCCAGTCCTCCAAATTTCCTGTTCAGCTGTATGAACACTGCTTACCAAGGCACGACAGGGTGCTCTGTGGAAGGATAACACATAACATGTTGCTTTGTCATGGCTTTAACATGCTGCCTTCATCCAAATGCACTCCTCTCCTCTCTCCTCTCTCTCTGCTCCTGTCTCCCTCAGTGTTCATAGCTCTGGGATAGAAAACTCGTCAGTCCTGACAGCAGCGCGTGGTTGTGGCTTTGGATGACACAGCAAAACCTTGTGTTCATTGTGCAAGTGACTCAGCCTTTCTGCCAGTCCCAGCTTCTGGTATTCAGCAGCACAAGGTCTGCTTTGATGGACTGGGCTGGGCTGGCTGCAAATCCCTCTGTCCACACAGGGAGCTGCTGAGCAGTGGCTGAGGAGTGTGGGGGAATGAGGCACGCAGAGATGCTGGCTCTGCAAGAGCGGTGGTGTGGGCACACGCTGGGCTGCTTGCAGTGACCTGAGATGACTCCAAACCCACAGGAGTTTAACCAGGGACTTAGTCAGGGGCCAAGGATGACCCAAAGCCAGGTTCTGTGAAGTGAAACCCAAAGCCAGGTTCTGTGAAGTGAAACCTGTGTGTGTCTCTCCTGCTGTTTGGTGGTGGCAGCCTCGTGCACGAATCCCCAAACTGGCTTTAAACTCGGTTACCTGTGGCAGCAAAGAGATGTGCACAAATTTACCCTGCAGAAAGAACCCACCTCCTGCCCCTCAGCTTAAATCCTCTTGGACAATCAGCAGGGGCAAAACAAGGGAATTAGGAAGGAGCTCTGTTGCCATACCTACAAAGGCATTAATTCCTGAGTGGTTTCACGTGCAGAAACCTTCTTTCATTTCAGCTGCACCAAGTATTATTGGCTTTTGCTGTTGCAGCAGTGCCTTGAAGACCTGACCAGGGCCTGTGGGTAGAGATGTGTTATATCTTTATAGGCATGCAAGGCAGAGATAATCCATGCCCTAGGCGGCTATCAAGACAAAAAGCAACAGGATGTTAAAAATATGTGGGGGAGTAGTGAGATGGGTAAGCCTGCACACGAACCACCAGACAAGGACAATACTGAAACAGGAAGATGAGGTTGCTATTTCTCTCATGCCACCTGTGAAAATTAATTAATGTTAATCACAGCAGCATTATTGGATAAAGCAGTGATTTTAGTGCTTAGGATGGGAATGTTTCATTAACAAAAGACCCTCTTGTTCTTGCATCAGGTGTACAGCAGGTCACTGTAGACCCACCAAATACCATCTTGTTAATGCATCCACGCCGGTGTGTTCTCATCACGTTTGGGGATGTTAATTAGCTCAGGCAAAACAGCAGGGATAGCATTTGGAATGCTGTTGGAAGCCCCTAAAACAAAAAGGAGGAAGTCACATTTCACTCTGCACTGCAGCACATATTCAAAACTGAAAGGACTGCCAATAGAACTGCTTGGAGTGAGGCTCCACAGATGAAGGCAGTGGAATTTATCGGGGTTAATTCCAGCCAACAACACTGTTTTGATAACCACTACATGTGGTGTGTTTCTACAAGCCTCCCAGGTCAGATCCACCCCCCTGGAAATGCCTTTTCCAGTTGTCTTTGTTCAGCATCAGAGCAAGATCTGCACCCTTTAAACTTCTGTGCTTAGAGTGCTGGCACATTGATTTTCATTTTTGGAGCTCGTTTTTTCAATTAGTGTAATTGCACAAGGATATTTCTTCTTTGTCTTCCCTCTTCCTGCAATGTTGCCACAACTCGGTCACTTGGGAGCCCTGGGGGTGTCTGAGCCTGAGCTCCATGACAGCACAACCTCAGAGGGGTCAAGGCAATCAGTGAGTGGGATCAGTGGTGGCATCCTCCTGTCTTGGAGTGATATCCCAGAAAAATGCTACCAAGAGTGATAAGAGCCCGTTTCTAAGCCTCAGTTATCAGTCCTGTGCCTGGTGTGAATATATCTTTGCATCTCCAGATTATCTGTGGGCTTAGGGTGTGCAGAAGCTAGGATCAGGACCTGCAGGTCTGAAGTGTGTATACACAAGCTGCATCTTTATAGTTCTGAGCAGAAAATCTCGATGTTCACTGATTCAGTGTGTTCATTGAACAGATATCTTCTTTTCATTTCTTTAAAAATCATGCTTACTCTTATTCTGTCTCACCTAATACAAAGACTCATCTTCCCGTTTTCATGCATGCTGTTTTCCACTCTCCCACAGCAAAAGAAGGAATTTCTCATACAAGTTCAGTTTGCAAAAAAAAAAAAAAACAACTTGCTGTAATAAATAAAGAAAGGCAAATACTTGAATGAAGACATTTATGCAGTGCTTGTGTGAAGTACAGTGGAAAGGAAGGCAATATTTTTCTATTCATTATTGTTTGAAATACCATCATGTGTGTGTAAACAGAGCCCTGTTTATAGAAACAATTCAATAAAGGCACTCATGTCTGCCACAATTCCTGAGAAAGTTATGTGTTTATGCTACATGAATGCATGTCGGAAATTACAGCACTTTAACTGCAGGTTAAAATGTGTTATTGAAAAGTTTATTTTATGCTTTAAGTATAAAGCAGCCACGTTATAACAGTAGTACTAACTTTTAAATGCTATTAGTGGCTAGTGCTCTGTTATTTCATTAAACAGAGATCTGCTTCTTCTAAAACAATCTCTCAAGCTGTTAGGATGGTTATTTTCTTTTTAAGGCAATGTGTTAGAAGTCCCATACTGCACACTATTCTGCACGAGAGCAGCTGTAACTCAGGAGTCATTGCTCCATTCCCCAGACAATAAGAACTTTATGACAAGAACTTTGCCTCACAGATATGTGAGTATAATGAATAAATGACAAGTTCTTACCAGATAACAATATTATATTCTTTATTGTGCTTGGGCCTTCACTTACAAAACAGCCAAGAGATGTTCAAACACTTAGACAAATAAGCTCTTACTGAATTTTAGCTCTCTGGAGCCCTGCAGGCATTGATGAGAGCAAGCCCTTTACCTCCAGGAGCTAAAATAGAGCTGACCCCTGAGGCAGATGTTGCAGAAGCAGTGTGTGGATGAGAAGATAAGCCTGCAGGAGGTGTTAACCAGTTCAGTGCTGACTGATTGGTTGCCATTGCTGAGAAGGGAATGGTCCTGCAGGCCCCCAGCCATCTGCTGCCTGCTAGGCTAGATGGCAATCAGTGGGATGAATTCAACAGGGGATTATTTCAGGTGTTTTGTTTAACAGTGACTCCTGAAGTTATAATGTATTCCAGAAGAAACTGTGCTCCAAAGATGAATAAGCAACTGATTCTTTTCACTGAAGCTATTTTAAGAACAGCTCTCTCCCACTGAAATGGAAAATCCCATCTTCCAGCATTGCAAGCTAATAAGGATCTTGGACTTCCTTCAATCACACCTCAGTAATAGCAGCAATAGCTTGTGGTGATTTTAAGAACTGGGTTTTCCAAGGCCAAATTCCTTGTAAGGCGTTTCAGTTTCGCAGCCTGGAATAAAAACCCGAGTTTTCTGGGAAAACACAATAAATACTGGAGGTCCTACAAACAGGATGGGCCTCTTGCTTCTCAGGAGAGCAAAGCATGCCGGGGCTTTATGTTAAAATACAAGCAAATGTAGGTTTCTGAGTGAATGTGACAGTGACTCCTGTTAGATGTGTCTTCTGAGACCTTGTCTCCTGCGAGATCTGGAGGTCAGACTAACAGATGGCAGTCTGTCCCACTGCAAGGGGCTCCCCAGTTGGGAGGCTGAAGGACATTGTGCCTTCTCCCCAGTCTCACCTTGAGTAATCTTCTGACTCTCAGACATCCCTAGCAATATATTTCCCAGGTATCACTTTGAACCAAACGGATCCACTACTTCTCTCCCTTTTAAAGTTTTCTGAGGCAGATGTCAGCAATAACCTCAATACTTCTCTGAATCTTTCCTTTTTTCTTCTTTTCCTCTCTAAATGAATCAAGGTAAAATAATTTTTGAAGCTGTGCAGGACATCCAGATGTGGCCTAATAAAAGGGAGGAAAGGATGTGACCTTCAAGAGTCTGCCATAGCTCTTTTACCCTTGCTGGTTACAAATCTGTTTCCATTTCATACGTCTACCTAGACGGTTCTTTGATCTTGGAATACCATGGGTGACCATGGTGAGGAACCCAACCATCTGAAAGCACAAAAGCTGCAAACACTCGTGAGCTGCTTAACACACCCATTTTATTTTGTTAGACTTGGAGCCCAAAATGCTCCAGGAGCTTTCCAAACATGGAGATGGATCCTGTCTTTGACTTTGTGTCATTACTAACAAGAAAACCTCCATGGCATTTTGTTGATGTGTTTGTCTCACTTAAAGCAACCCCACATGACAGTGTTCATCATAAATCCATGTGGCTGAAATTCTCTATTCACTGCAATGCACACAAAGCTCTTTTTTCTCCTTCAGTGTGTTGTTCCAGCATAAAAATCTGTGAACACGGCCACGAAAACTTGCTGAATGTCCTTTTTCTCCCCCCTAGCATGTTCATGAAACAGAACGAGAAATCATGATGTTGGAATTTATTTTTTTAATGATTATGCATCAGATAATTACTTCATAAGTCATTTCTAGGCCCTAGAGGTTCCCCTGACACATCAGAGCTAATGTTGTTGTTAAGATAATGGAATTAAGTGGAATGTAGGTGGTATAGATTCTGAAATGCTGGCACTGTGCACTCATGAAGCCTTCTGTGGGCTGCAGTGATGGAGCTCCTAAATATCTCTGCCCTTGTTTGCCTAGGCAAGCAAATGGATGCAAACCCAAAACATGCAGAGTTTGAATTCTGTAAGAATGAATTCTGTAAGAGCTCCCTGCTCAAGACTGGCAAGATCACAGCAGGAACAAATGCTTGACCTCTTGTCTTTAACAACAAAAGTTAGATTCTGTCCTCAGAAATGCAGATAAATACTCACCTCTGAAAGGAAGGGTTTGGCCCAAAGCAGAGTGGAGTACATGGTTAGCATTTCTCTGAGGCTCCTTTCTCACTGGCAGTCCAGGGCTGAAGACTGGAAGGGTGCCCTTTGGAAGGTGTCCTTTGAAAGGTGCCCTTTGGAAGGTGCCCTTTGGAAAGTGCCCTTTGGAAGGTGTCCTTTGAAAGGTGCCCTTTGGAAGGTGCCCTTTGGAAAGTGCCCTTTGGAAGGTGTCCTTTGAAAGGTGCCCTTTGGAAGGTGCCCTTTGGAAAGTGCCCTTTGGAAGGTGTCCTTTGAAAGGTGCCCTTTGGAAGGTGCCCTTTGGAAAGTGCCCTTTGGAAGGTGTCCTTTGAAAGGTGCCCTTTGGAAGGTGCCCTTTGGAAAGTGCCCTTTGGAAGGTGTCCTTTGAAAGGTGCCCTTTGGAAGGTGCCCTTTGGAAAGTGCCCTTTGGAAGGTGTCCTTTGAAAGGTGCCCTTTGGAAGGTGCCCTTTGGAAAGTGCCCTTTGGAAGGTGTCCTTTGAAAGGTGCCCTTTGGAAGGTGCCCTTTGGAAAGTGCCCTTTGGAAGGTGTCCTTTGAAAGGTGCCCTTTGGAAGGTGCCCTTTGGAAAGTGCCCTTTGGAAGGTGTCCTTTGAAAGGTGCCCTTTGGAAGGTGCCCTTTGGAAAGTGCCCTTTGGAAGGTGTCCTTTGAAAGGTGCCCTTTGGAAGGTGCCCTTTGGAAAGTGCCCTTTGGAAGGTGTCCTTTGAAAGGTGCCCTTTGGAAGGTGCCCTTTGGAAAGTGCCCTTTGGAAGGTGTCCTTTGAAAGGTGCCCTTTGGAAGGTGCCCTTTGGAAAGTGCCCTTTGGAAGGTGTCCTTTGAAAGGTGCCCTTTGGAAGGTGCCCTTTGGAAAGTGCCCTTTGGAAGGTGTCCTTTGAAAGGTGCCCTTTGGAAGGTGCCCTTTGGAAAGTGCCCTTTGGAAGGTGTCCTTTGAAAGGTGCCCTTTGGAAGGTGCCCTTTGGAAAGTGCCCTTTGGAAGGTGTCCTTTGGAAGGGAAGTGCTCAGGGAGCTCCTCTCAGTGCTGCTCTGAGTGTGGCAGGGCAGTGCAGCCTGAGCACCTCCACAGGAGTGAGGAGAGGTCACAGCTCAGCTCCAGCCTGGCTAACAGGTAAATGGAGACTCAGGTACATAAAGTTTCCTTGGGGTGGCCTCTCAGGGATCACCACTTTGGGTTCTTCCTGGCCCTTCCTTCAGAGTCCAGCAGCACAGGAGGACAAAGGTTGCAAACTGCTCCTTGGAAAATGGTTTTGACTGATCCTGACACATTTTTCAGCGCCCAAACCCATTCCTAGTGCTGCATAAACAAGGCTCAGATTCAAAGCCGTGTCCAGACCCTCACAGCAACTATTTTGTTATTGTTTGCTCATTAGCCTCCAACTTCTGCTCCTTCCCTTTGTCCCCTCCTCTCCATTCTTTTGAAGATGAATGCTCTGAGGAACAGGAAAAGACTTTCAGAATGACAAAAGTAGCTGGAAAAAAATAGGAAAAAAAAAAAAAATCCTAGCCCACTATGAGGTTACCCTTGCATTGCACTGGGTGTTTTTTGGTTTTTTTGGTTTTTTTTTTGGCGGACTTTCTCAATCAGAAGAAACAGTGATTTTATTTGTCTGCTTTTCAATTCTGCATACTCAGTTAAAAAAGAAAAAGTTACAAGAATGTCCAATACCTTGTTCTCTGTTCAGCCAGATTAACAGTGGCCACTAGCACAGACACTGAAAGCCATTACCTGATCTGGAACTGGTGGACAATTTCATCCTCTGTGGTCATAAAGTTTCCATGTCATCAAATGTTTAATAGAATGACATCAATATTTTTAATATCTGATGCTTCATGTATATGTGTGAAAGAAACAACATATTGTGCATTCCCAGGATTTTTTTTCATGAGGTATTTCCTAAAATCAACTCAGCAGAACGTGGATAAACCCGTGCCTTCCACATCCACCAGTGCTTCCCACTTCCACTGCCTAGAGTGCATTTTTGCAATGGATTGGGATGTTTTTGTTTTTTACTGATTATAATCTCTCCCTGGAGAAATAGCAGCTTACCTGTATGCTCAATATTTCCCCAGATGCAGCACAAATGTGCTCCTGCAGACAAATTGCATACATATATCACAGGCCAAAAAAGGACTTTCTCCCAAGATCCAATCCCCAGTCTTTAATATAGGTGAGCACTTGATTCAGGGCTTGTCTTTGCAGCTGAAATAGAAAACCAGTAAAGCAATCTCTCAGGCTTTTGGAGAAGAGACAGAAATAATCTTATCCCTGTACTGTCCCTGCTGGTCTTTTTAGCAGGAGTCTCCCAAGAGTGCTCAGCTAGGACACACTTCAGGGAATGGCACCCTTTATAATCACACTGAAATGTAAAACATTTGGGAAGTGTGGTGATATTTTCATCAAGAATGTTATTGTAGGAAATTCTTTCCTTAAGGAATCGTGGATTAGCTTGTTTTCCCTGCCCAGATGCTGAAGTTTCATTTATTTGAGCACTGCCTTTAAAGTCACTATTAAGAAAACAATCGGGCCACTCATCTAAAATAAAATAATATAATTAAAAAGTAAATCACTGCTGACACCAAAGTGTATTTAAGAGCAGCTGCAGTCAATAAGATGGTTGGATTTTAGTTCACAAAAATGAAAGGCATGCACCCACATGGGGCCAATAATGCTGGGTGATTTACTGTAGAAGTTCTGTCATGCAGAACAAAGCAGGAGAAATGTGGACCTGAAAGTAGAAAAAGAAACTGTCAATGTTTAAGGCTCTTTGTAGGTTCTTGTGGAGCCATAGGAAGCAGTGATGAAGAGAAGGCTTTGAGAAGGGTTGGTACAATTGGGACTGGTCAGGAAGAGAGGAACATTCAGAGCAGTTCAGAGATCCCTTCCCCTGGAAAATGTGCAAAGAGCTACATGGGAAACAGGTGGAAAGTAAACCAATCCTAATCACGAGTCTGATCATATCTTATAAAGTGTTAAGCTGAGATTCACCTGGTTGTGCTTACAGCAGGTAGTACCTTCTTCAAAAAGAGTCTTAACTTCTGTATAATCCAGTTCTTTCAGAACTAAACTAACATTATTCGTGAACAATATCTGGCCTTTCAAATGTTCTTGCCTGTTGCACAGAGCAATTCTGACTCAGAGAATGAATAATTGATCAGGTGTAAGCCTGTGAGCAATTGGGATCTTTTCAGATCTTCGAGTGAGAAGGAGATTTGCTTTCCTTTCTAAAATGAGCAGAACATTTTGGAGAAATTGAAGCTGGGTGGTGCAGAGCATTCAACCTTGGCTCAGCAGAAGTGGGGTTTGTTCCCAGACATTTTCACAAATGTCTGAGAGGAGGGAAGTCTACAGGAAGAGATAATGCTTAAAAATCCAGGCAATTCTAGTGTTTGAACACTGACTGTGTTTAATTAATTAATCAGCTGGGTGGTGGATGAGAAAGACCGTGTGAGGCAGCAGGAACTGTTCATCAGCAGGGAGTACTGGACCCAAGCTCCCAGACTTTGAAGATATTTTGTAGCTTTTCCCATCAGAGTAGATCTTACTGGAGACTGGATTTTTTTTTTTTTTCCCTGATTGTAGAATTTCTTCCTAGATGGCATTCTGTCTTCTTTTTTGTTCCATTTGCAGAGTTCATGTGAAATGTTGTCTCCTCTGTTTGGATTTTATACCAGCAAACAGCTCTGTACAAAGTCTATTGCTGTGCAGGAAATTTTGTTTTGACGTTATGACTGTCAAGACTAAACAGGGTGGCAAGAGGTCACTTGTCTTCTGACTGGAGTAGAGATGGATGAGGGTGAATTAATAGTTGGAAAGAGGTTTTTTTGGAGGCTTTTTTTTTTTTTTTCCCAAGCATAGATTATAATGCAATGAATCAAGAATGGGATGAGAAGCAGCAGGCGTACAGCTTTTTGGAGGGTAGTGGGGGAAAGGAATTGTTTAAAATTGGTTAAAAACCACCAGGAACCCATCACGAAGCCATGGAGAACCCCAAGAATCCATAAAGACCACCAGAAATCCCAAAATATCCCCAAGAACCCCCAAACCCCAGCAGGAACCAAAAAAAACCCCACCAGGAACCCAAAACATGACCAGGAAACCCCAAATCCCACTGGAAATCCATGGAAGCATCCAGGAATCCATAGAGATCTCCCGGGCACCCCAAAACCCACCAGGAACCCATGGAGAACCCTAAGAATCCACAAAGACTACCAGGACCTCATAGAATCCCCCCACCCAATGGGTGACCCTAAACCCCAAATTCCCCCTGGAGCCCACTCAAAGACCCAAATTCCACCCAGGTGTCCCTGAATCCCACCCAGGTGTTCCTGACCTTCATCCTGAAGTTCTCCAGAACGTTCCTCACGCCCACACGTCCCTTCCTCAGACAAGTGTCCTCATTGATAAGCCAGTTCTAGCCAGGTGCATATCAAAGGAGAATCCTTTTGCTCTTCAGAGCTCTGGTTTGCAGTGTGCCTTTTAGGGTTAGGTGCTTTTACATGGATTTTGGCTTTGTGAAAAGTGAGCCACCATTTCTCCTTCTTTGTTTGTCAGTTCCCACGACATTAACGTCGTTCCTGTGTTTCTCAGCCAGCTGGACTGGGCTGGCTGGAGTGAGCAATGTTTTAGCCACCAGCCCAGGTCGGCTGGGGATGGTGCCATGTTTGCACCACGTGGCTGCTTTGCTTTGCAGAAAGTGGAGCAATTCAGGGCGGGAGAGAAAGTTTGGTTGTCCCCACCTTTACCTGGGGATCACCTGCTGTCATTTCTTCAGGGATTACACATCAGGGCAGGGACAGTGTCTTTGTCAGGTTTATTCTGGCAAGGCCTCTGGTGTCAGAATGGTGCTGTCCTGGGTTGTAGAGCCAAATCTGTGTATTCTATTTTCATCTGTGGGAGAGAGGCCTGACCCCTTCTGATAATGGGCCATTAGCACCCCCCCAGGCTGTACCCCGCCCCCAGAGCGGTGCATCTGCATTTCCATCACCCCATTGTGAGATGCATCACATGCCCCTGGCAGTGGGGTGGGGGCAGGCAGTTTCTACCTGCTATAAACTGAGACNGGCGGGTGGGGGTTACATTCTCCATTCTCAGGGAAACTCCAGTTCCCCTGGTTTCCAAACCAAGACAGGTGCTGAGATCAGTGCTGCAGCCAGGCATTTGTCAGGGTGCCTGGAAAAAATGCTTCCTGAGCTGTAAGTGGTGTGTGTTTGTTCTGCCAGCTTTCCTCTGCTTGGTGTGCACGATGGTGCCAACAGGAGAGCCCCAGAGCTCTGCCATTTCAAAGCACTTTAATATTCTTTGAGGCAGAAGGTGCCATGAAGATACCAAGTGCTATTAGTTGGCTCCTGAGGCTTGAGAGAGGGTGGCAGCAGCTGCGTGTTTAGCACCTTTCACTGGGGTGCCACCACTCTGCAGTGCTGTTGTGAGGGCACATCTCCATCAGCTTATGTCAGTGGGCAACTGCAGTGCCAGGAGAAGGCAGGAGGGGACAGCCCCGGGGAGTTTGGGTGCTTTTGCATTAGAAACATGAATGCTGCAAGCATTCATTGTGACCAGGCACAGGGTGGTGTGTTCCTGAAGTCACTCCAGTGGATAGAATCCGGGCACAGGCTTGGTAACGAGATGTGGCATTTACCAGACATTGCTGCTCTGATTATTAAACCCTCTGGAAGCTTTCCCTTCAATAACGTGGCCGTTCTAATCTCTTTACAGGTTAATAAAAATAAAACAAGCTAATTTTATTTTAAGGCATAGCAAAGGATTTTAATAAAGTGGCCTAACGCTTGGAACCAGGACTCAAGTGGGGACCAGTCTGGCCTGGTGCTTTTTTGTACAAATAGAATGGTGAATGATGGTGGTGTTCAGTGTTCTCCTGGAAATCCCTCAGCAGGAGCCTGGAGGGAGCGAGGATTGGAGGGAGAGAAGGTAAAAGAGGAAGGGAAATAAATGTCTGCACCCAGTACCCCTGATTTGAGGGAACCGAGCACAATTCTAACACTGGGCAATCCTGATCCCAGAGTTACCAGGGGAGAGTTTATTAGAGGCCTAAAGGAATACAAATGAGATGATCACAGCAGAAGTAGCTGCTTTACTGTGGGAATGAGAACTACCAAGGTTTATTAAACACGCAGTTACTGTGACTGCTTTGAGCCTGAACATGCCATGGAGTATTTAAAATGCCCCTTTCGTGGCACCAGAATGCATCGTGTCATTTCATGATAACATGGCTAACAGCTAAGCTCTGGAATTTAAACCTAATTTCAGAACAGCAGCTTTAGAGATCAGCATATAAACACTGTACACACCATTTCAAAGCAGCCACATGAAATAGCAAAGGGTGCACCTGACAATAAGCATTTTTAGCAGTACACTGAGATCACAGCCTTAGAGCGTGTCCCTACCAGTCACTGGGATCTCACAGGTAAAACTGAAATACTTATATTTATCCTGACCTCACTGCAGTGCTTGTTTCTCACTAATTTCTTACTTTTAGAGGGAGCATTGTGTGCACAGTGCAATATGGCAAATACCTGTGCAAGCCTTTAGAGTGCAAGCCTCTGCTCATGGTCTTTAACTTAGAACTATTCTAATAATAAAATAATTACCTGCGTGCTGCACTCAGAGATTTGATATCCATGGGCTTTCCCAGAGCACTTTAGAGATGTTCCTTTAGACAAACACCTTTCTTCATGTCTGGCTTATTAGAGAGACAACATCAACCGTTTCTGTCTGGCTGACATGCAGCATTGTGGCTCCAGGGTTTAGCTCTTAGTGCTCTCTGCTGTTTTTGCATTTCTAAATAAGCAAATGGAGACCCAAACAGTACTTTCTATGGTGGAATTAATAGCTCTTCCCTAGTATGTTAATTATATCAAGTGCAGATGTCACTCTAGTAGCATCTCCTACAGTACTTAGTGCTGCATTATGTAATCCCTCTTTCAATATTAATTCTACTCAGTGGCACATGTAAAGTCATATTAAAGTCACAGGCATATTACCTGATACAAAGATACTTGGAGCTCTTTAAGCTCAATTGCTGTGGGCACCAGGTAGGGAGATAACCTTCATCTCACTTCCCACACTGCTCTGAGGGAGCAGTTAGTGCTAAGTAGCTTACAAAAGCAAGCAAACAAACCAACAAACACTCAAAGCCCAAACAGACTCACAACAAAATGCCATTTCCCTGCTGTTTAACCGCTGGAAAGCAAGAGTGAGCCCCCAGAGGTGGATGACATTACCCAGGCTCAGACCACTGAAATTTCCAAGTAGCAAGGAGATTTTCAGGGGCCAGTCTCAGTTTCTGGCTTTGCCCTGTTGTTGTGGATGGGGAGATGCACCTCCTGCAAGGCAGAGGCAGCAATATTGACAATTCAGTGGTAAATTGCTCCAGTGGTTTAACAAAGTCCACCTGAGTCTTTACTGTACCGAGGATGGGGTCAGACAAAAGTGTCAGGGACACACTCCCACTGAGCCACAGGGTCCAGAGAAGACCTCCTTGCACATCCTCACTGGGAAGCAGGACAGGAGAGCTCCCTGTCAGGGGAAAACAAAAGCTCCCCACTGCCCTACAAGAAAAACAAAAGCTCCCCACTGCCAGGACGGGCAGTGCAGTCTCCTTGCCTCTCTGTGCTCACTCACAGGGGTGCAGAAGCAAAGCTGAGCAGAATTGCAGCCCAGCAGCAGAGCCAGGGCAGTCAGACTGGAGCTGCTGTCTGTGGAGCAGTGCAGGGACAGCCCTTGGGGTCACACAGTGCAGACAGAGCTGCTTTCCAAGGGGAAAGGAAGTGGCAAAGGCAGCCCCTGAGGGGAAAAAGGGCAGACATCTCCACTTGGAGAAATCCCTGACATTCCTCTTAAGCCCTGCTCTCCTAGGTGCTGGCAGAGATGGAGGTGGCTTTGTCCCAGAGCCCAGCCCCAGGTGTTTTGGCCATGAAGCTCTGAAGCAGGTCAGTGTTGAAGCACTGAGTGTGAGGCTGTGCTGTGCCAGAGGAAGGGCTCACAGGGCAGAGCCCTGCCACAGCACTGCTGAACTTGCTGGGGGCTGGGAAGGGATGGAAAGTTGATTTCCCTAAAGGAATATTGCTTTCCAAACGACAGGAAATATAATTCATGGTAGGATCCTCAATTCCTTAAGTTGCTAGAACTACTAAACATTTATGTCAGGTTTTTTTGTAAGGTTTGGTTTGGGGTTTCTTTTGGAAGAAATGGTAAAGGGTGGCTCAGACATAACCTCTTTACTGAAGGGAAATTAAGCTGTTGTGATTGCCTCTGTGCAGCAGCTAAAGCACGATTAGAAGATTTTATTGGTACATCCTGAATGGAATAAAACCCCTACACTGATTTGTCAAAGTGCTGTCGAGGGTGAGGAAAGCTCACCTCCTGAGCTAATTTGCTGGTCTGATTTAAAACCCCTTGCTCTTGCCTTATAAATAATTATTTCTCCTCTGCTCAAGCTCCTGCATTTGCTAATGTGTGAGCAAAGCACCAGGAAGAATAATTGTGGCACCTGGAGTCTGGGTGCCAGCACTGAGCAGATGACAGGGTTGTTCTGTGCCCCCCTTCCCCGAGCTGCTTCTCAGAGCAGGCCCAGCCCTCTCCTGAGGTTTCCTGCTGGTATTTCAGCAGCTGAATTTCACTTATTCCTAGCATGCTGTCTTGGTTTGGAAAGACAGGTGTCTACCAGGGGAACTGGAGTTTCCCTGAGAATGGAGAATGTAACCCCCACCCGCCAAAAAGTATAATTTTGCAATCAAGGGCTTTCAGGCAAAGATTTTGGGAATAGGAATAACAGTTCTTTACTAAGAATATTAACAATACAAATATAGTAGAAAAAGAAAAAAAAAACCAAAACCACCCACCCAAACAAGAAAACAAACAAACAACAATTTTGGAGAAAAGCCTGACAGAGTCAGAGCTACAACCTGGCACCCTGCTGGTCAGGGTGCTGGGTGCAGTCCAAAGGTGAGTCCTTCTGAAGTGGCAGATGTGGTTCTGTTGAAGTAGAGATGATCCTGTAGCAAAAAAGGGTCCAGTGATGGTAACAGGGGTCCAGTGGTGATGAGTAGGGTCCAGTAGTGATGAGTAGGGTCCAGTGGTGATGAGTAGGGTCCAGTGGTGATGAGTAGGGTCCAGTGGATCAGAAGGGGTCCAGTGGATGGGAAAGGGTCCAGTGGATGGCAAAGGGTCCAGTGGATCAGAAGGGGTCCAGTCTTCCTCCCAGAAAACCAGGTGAAGCCAGCCCCTTTCCAGTCCCTCTGCCTCAGTTTATAGCAGGTAGAAACTGCCTGCCCCCACCCCACTGCCAGGGGCATGTGATGCATCTCACAATGGGGTGATGGAAATGCAGATGCACCGCTCTGGGGTGGGGGTACAGCCTGGGGGGGTGCTAATGGCCCATTATCAGAAGGTGTCAGGCCTCTCTCCCACAGATGAAAATAGAATACACAGATTTGGCTCCACAACCCAGGATACATGCCCAAGAGCCTGATGCTTTCAGCCCTGTTTTGAAACTGTTTCAAGGAGGCCGAGCAAAAAGAAAATGCTGTAGCCACCTGAATGTGAATCTGCTGAGTGAAGCTGGGGATTTACACCAGTTTTGTCATTATCTCCAGTGGGTGCAGGTGTCGTCTGGCCACCCAGCAGCATGCAGCTGCTTTATTGCACACAGAATGTGTTGGATTGGTGTCCAGGGCTTTTTCCCCCCCAGTCTCTTTTTCTGGTATCCAATCTTCTGAGGGTTTAAAATAGCAGTGGCTTTATCTTACTTAGCTTTGAAGGCTGGCTTAGCCCAAAGGATCGATGGAACTGGGGAAGCTAAGACAGGAGGAGGTCAAAAGGGTGTGTGTTGGATAAACCTATTAAGCAGAGGGTGGGAGTTGCACCACTTAAGGTCAGCTTCAAAATCCAGTTTTATCCCCTGCTGTAAAAAGTAGCCATTGTGAACTGTAGTGCAAAGATTTTTCCCTTGGGTTTGGCAAAGTAATTTAGGATCCCAGAACGTTCCTGTAGTCCTAGAGACAGCCAAGCATCCGATGTAGAGCGAAGCAAAATGTGCAGCACAAGCTCAACGTGCAATCAAGAGCTGGATTCCTGAGGGAGAACCTTTTCCGAGGAATCAGCTCAGGCAGAGAAAATGAGAGCTCAGGTCCTCAGAGCACACCCAGGGCTCATTAACACACGCTGCTAAGCTTTGTGCTGTGCAAAACATGAATTGTTGCTTTGCTGGGAGCACCCCAGATTATGTAACTGCACCTTCACGGAAATAAACCAGCGCATCTGATGTTCAATGTTGCCATTAGCAACAGCTCTGTTATCAATTTCAGCCCACACTCACCTCCTGGAGCCTCCAGCTCAGCAAGGGGAAGCCCTGGGGACAGGTAATGCACAGGTTGTTAGTGCAGAGTGAGTCAGTGCCTTTGGGATAGAAGCTCAGGGTAACAATGGACACACTTCTTTTTGCATCCCATCCAAGGAAATTCTGGTTAAAAGTCAGGAGTTATATAATCCCTGCAATAACCTTGGAAATCTTATTTTAAAGCATGCAATGTTAGCTTTGACATCTGTGCCATCCTGAAATGGTGGAGCTTTAGCACTTACTTCCATCTTCTCTGGGAAATATGGATGGTGCCCACATTTGGGGAAGGTTCCCAGCCTGATTATCTGACAGAGAGGTTTCTCTTTGTGAAAGGGAATGGGAAATGGCTAAGTATCCAATTCAGGAAAGCCCTCCTGTGCAGCACAGCAGCTCAGCTGTGACTGAGGGGCTGGGTGGGAGTAACAGTTCAGAAATGGATTTAAGTGCTCAGCTTTCCTTCTGCTGTTATTCAGTTTCACCCCAGCAGTATTTTGTTATCTATCTCAAGCCCAAAATTGTGTTGTTAGTAATTGATTGGTTGTTTTTAAAAGCCTGGAAGCTCCCCCAGACTTTCATAACTGAACTGAAAAACTCAGATTGTGTATTCCCTGAAATGACACTACCTATTTTTGAAAGAAAATAAACAAGGCTTTTTAATTAAAGAAACAGCTGTTTGTACAGGGAAGTGCTGAATTTGTAGGTACTGTGATCAAAAAAATGAATTCCATTCAGGCATGTTTATGTATCTTATAATATGTGTGGTTTTCTCAGCTGCCACAAAATTGCTGTCATAAACATAGAGATGTCAAAGTAAAATGGGCAAACACAATCCTGGTGTGATTCCACTGGCTGAAATTGCTGAATGCTGAATGCTGAAACTGCATTTTTGCAGTTGCTTATGATAATTCCAAGTCTGTGTGACTGGCTTTAAGTATAATCTGCCTGAATCCAAGTCAGTCATAGATTGAAACAGAATTTAGTTGTCATCAAATGATAAAAAATAAGTCTTTGTCCGTAATTATGGGTGGTTTTCCCTCTCAAATGAAGTAATTTGTGACTAAAAGCTTAACCTTTTCAAAAATGTTCTTTTTTAAGAAAGATAACCAGTAGTTGTACATACTTTCCTAGAAACACCTCTGTGTGTTAAACTGCATCTCAGCACTGCTCTTATCACAGAAATGTTTTGTTATCACAGAAATGTTTTGTTATCACACAGAAGACACCCTACTTCCTTTTTCTTTTGAAGTTTTACAAATTTCAGAGATAAGCCTATATCAGTGTCTCTTCTCATTCAAGTGCATCTGCAAAACTGTGGCAGGAAAGTTTTCTGCAGATTTTTATTAAGAGGAGAAAACATGCCATGCCTTGAGTAATGTGCCATGGAAGCCCATAACTTGTTGAACATTAATTAACCAGGTATTTTGCATTAGATAACACTTTAAAGGCAAGGCAGGGTTTTTATTCTTCTCTGTGATTTCTGTGTTTCTGCACGCAGTGGAGCTGGAATAAGGACAATTCATAGCAATCACAGAAGGCTGATCAGATTTTCAGAGCATCCAACAATCCCTCCAAAGCACTGCATCATTCTCATTTTTCTGGCACTGGCTTCCCCGCAGAGCTGTGCAATGCACTTTTTCATGCTCCCTTTTATCTCTTCCTCTTTTAATAACAAATTATTTTTGAGGGGAAGGATGATCCTGCAGGGGGATATGCTATCTCAGAACTCAGCTAGGTAGGTTTGTTTCCAGAAGATGCTCCATTCATCATCGGGGAGCTGAAGATAACGTTGCTTCTTCCACTTCTTGAGAGTCTTGTGGAAATGAGTCCACTGCGGGTAGAAAAGGCATTCAGACAGTGTGAGGAGTGTTGTGGAAGGAAGGCAATGTTCTCTGTTCTGAAACAATGGGATGAATGCCAAGCAGCAGCAGTGTGAAGTGGGTGAAATGGAGCTCTGGCCCCAGCCAGGTGTTTTTCCTTCCCACAGCTCATTGGCTCTGACCCTGCTTTTGATGTCAGATAACACATTCATTTAACACATGAACCATACAGCCAGTGCAAAGTGCTGGGTGAACTGCACACTGATGGTTTCTAATGTTACTTGGCAGGCTTAAAATAAAAATAGTAACAAAACTTTCAGAAATAGCTCGGCAATAGTATGGAACAGACACTGATGGTGTTGGTTACCAGAAAGTAGCAGGAGCACATGGAATAGCTTACAGGGCTTTCTAGATCCTGCTAATCTCTCTTTCATTCCAGAGGCATTCAGATCATACTTAAAACTTCTGCTGAAAGCTTTCATTACTTTTTAATGGGCTCTACCTTTCAAATGTGTTGGTTTAAGTCCTCTTGGTTGAGAAAGACTTCAAATCAAGTTCTATCTTGAATGCTGCCTCTCTGAGCAATGTCCCACTTTCTGTCCTTGAAGTGAGGAAATGCTTTCAGTCTTTTGTAGGTGCACAGTGAAAGGTTTTAACTCAGCAGTGGTTTCATGGCACAGGCTTCTGTGGGCTGCCATTTAATTACTTTATTCTGCATGAGCATTCATTTGTACATTGCAGGAACAAACGGATGTAAAGCAAAGGATTAAAATTTGCCAACTTCAGAGGGACAGCAAGGCTGCCAGTATCAGAATGGCATTATCAGCCTCTTCAAATCATGCCATTAGGGCTTTCTGGAGAACAGGACTTTCACAGGGGACAGCTGTTGAGCCAAACACTCAGCCCCAGCTTGATCAGCAGTGTAGAAAGTGGATGTGGAGAAAAGGAGAGTTGTTTGCAATTTTTTTTTTTTTTTTTTTGGCATGTTTTAATTTAGGCCACAATCCAAATCAAATAGAAGTCAATCTGGAAACCACTTTGGCTCCACTGGACTTTCTGAGCAAGTTTTAAGCATGTAAAGAAGGAGCCCTTCTATTTCAAATGGAAGCTGGGATCCTATAGTTGTACCTACAACTGAAACTGCAGGAGCAGCTTCTGGAGAAAGACCAAGTGTTGTCAGTGATTATTTCTGACCACACTTGGGGGATTTCCATCAGCTCCAAGCAGGAGTGTTGGGGCCCTTCCCTTTAACTTCTGCCACTGTAACACTCTGACACTCCATCACTTTGCAAACAATCTCATTCTCTTTGCCAAACTGTAAGAGTTTCATTACTTTGAATAATTTCGTCCAAGATAAATACAAAATTGATGACAACTTGCAACATAACCACAGTGAAAAAAAAAAATCCCAGTTCCCTTTTCCATATTTTGGTGGATATTTGAGACTTTGTTTACTTAAATTACTTTAACTAAAGGAAAACTTTGGGCATGTGAGGAGTTTTTTTTTTATTATTCCAGGCTCAACAGAACACCAGATTCTGCACATTTATTGATTTATTTATCTGTTATCTATTTATTTATTTCCCATTAGCTTTTGATTCAGGAGGCGTCCCTGAATTCAGTGCCAGCACCTGAATTTGCTCCTCCCTTAGCATTTCAAGGATGCCTGCTCTGGGTGCTGATTTTTAATTTGAACAGCCCGTGCTGAAATGCCTTCAGACACGCCTGATTTTGGTGCCAGTGACATCAGCACTGCCTGCTGTTAGATAAGCAGTGTGTTACTTTAATAAGTGTAATAAATGTAACCAGCTAGGCTCATGGCAGGCTTCCAGTGGGATGGAAAATGCTCAGTTTATAATTTTGAGTGCAGGTCTGTTCTCAAGGCAAGTCAATGAAGGTGCACCTGGCTGGGGAGTTTTAGGATATTGAAACAAGGAAAATTAAAAATTAGGGGAAATTCCGTTGTCAGAGCCAGACAATGCCCATTAACTTCAGAATTAACTTCAAACCTTTAACTTCATTCATTCAATCAGTTTCTTTTTGAGCCACCTTGAGTCCAAACCTGTCTTTTCTACTTTGGGAAGTGTGTGGGTGAGAAGAAGGCTGCCCTAGATGCAGCTGGATGTGCTAAATCTCCCCTGCATGCAGCAGGCAGGCTGGGAGGGGTGCTGCTCACCCAGGGTGTGCTGCCCCAGGGGATCTGCTGCTGGCACAAGCCTGCTGCTTGATTGCTCCCTGCCACCACAAAATCCTCTTTTTTCCTACCTGTCTCAGTGGTGTGGGGGCTTGGTAAAATACCTTTATGCCCCCTTGTCTTTGTAGAGTTGGATTTTCAGCTGTCTTAGCTCAGGACACTTCATGCAGTATAGGATTTTTTTTTTTTTTCCAGGCACCTGTATATAAATACAGGTTTCCAAATAAAAGGTTTTCCAGTACAGATTTTCCACTAAAACTGGTTTCTAAAAAGTGGCTTTTCCATCCACTCAGGCTAAGGGAGAGGCCATGCCACACTTCTATTCCTGAGGCTGAAAGCCTTATGTGACAACAGAGTGGGCCCATCAGCTCTTAATGCTCTTGCTTTGGCAAAAAGGGGGACTCAGAAAATGCTGAGAGTGGTGGGAACAACCAGAGAAACCTGTTTTCTTTGAGCTGGGGTGTGTAGGGACTGGGGCTGGTCTGGGGTGGCAGAGCTGTTGCTATCAGGCAAGGACTGGCACTGTTATCACTAAACTGAAAGGTCAGCTCTGCTGGAAGTGCCAATTACTGCTGATACATGGAGCAGGGATCTTGGCCTAATTGGGAAATATTTTTAAAAGCCAACAGAAACCACGGGAGTGAATTGTGAGCTTCGTGTCCCTGCAGGTGACTCTCTGGTGTGGATTCCTGAGGGAGGTGAGGGAAATGCTTCTGAAGGAGTGTGATAGATGCCTTCTGGGCACCAGAGCCTTGGTAATGATCCCCTGCCTTTGTCCCCAGCAACACGAAGTGCCAAAGTGCTGATGCAAGGCTTACAGCAGCAGGCTTTAGGAAGGGATCTCTGTACCTCTGCTCCCACAGAGGGCTGCTGCATTTCACCCTCTGCTTTTCACCTGCATCAGTGGAGAGCAGGGAGAACTCTGTGCCAGCAGGGCACAGCATCCACCACGGAGCCTTGCCACCCTTCCAGACATCCTTCCATGCACAAGGACCATAAACAGCACATCCTACAGGCCCACGGGGTGTGCCAGCTTGCCCAGAGCAGCAGCAGCCTCTGGTTTTTAGCTGTAGGTCTGTCGTGTCATTAAGAGCAATTTTTCTTTTGTCCTTGCTTTGTATCAAGCTGGTGAATTCCTGGTGGGAGCTTTTTTTTCCTCAGCTGATGATGCCAGAGCACCACGGTCTGCGAGCTGCTGCTGGTGTTTAAAGCTTGTGGCCACAGCTTGATCTGGTGCCTTGCACTTCCCCCTGCAGCAAAACCTGTTGCTCTCGTGGTAAAAATGCCCTTTGTCTCTTTTCACAGAGCGATGAGGTCCTCACAGTCATCAAGGCCAAGGCACAGTGGCCAGCCTGGCAGCCTCTGAATGTGTAAGTAAGTAGGGAATTGTCTGTCTCAGGAGCTTTGTGCTGGTAAAGAAATGACCTGAAAAATTGTTGGTGGATGAGTCTGAAGAGTTCTTCAACTTTTTTTTTTTTTTTTGTGGTGGTGTGTGTTTGTTTGGTTTGTTGTTCGGTTTTGTTCTTTTGCTTTCTTTCCTTCCCTCCACATCTGCTTCTCTCTTCCTTTCCTCTTTAGCCTCTCCTCACTTTTCACACACGTTGGTTGGCTAACTTTGGCAGCAAGGACTGTCCCGTGGAGCTCGTGCCTCCCACACACAAGCAGTGATGCTCATTCAGTGCTTTCTCAAACACCTCACTCAGTTCTGCAGGGAGTAGCAGCACCCTTTGGCATGCTGGCTCACACCCTGTGCAGTGCCCTGTCACAGCAAACCCCCACCCTCCAACAAAAAACCCTCAAATTCTTCAAAATGCCAGTCTGAAACACTCCCTGCTGGCCTCGTGCTCCTGGTGGTGCTGGGACACGACCAAGTGGGGCAGGAATTTGCTTCCCAGGATGCTGACTCTGGGCTCTCTCTAGACTCAGCAGGAAAAAGGAGAAAACTCCTCTTTCAGGAGGCTCTTGCATTTCCTGGTGGCCCTGGAGGGGAGGTGTCAGGGCAGGGCTGGTGGTTCCTGGATAACCATCTACACCTGGCCCAAAGTCCATGCTCCTTAGCCAAGCCCAAGTGGGTGAGACCTACAAGAGGAGACTGAAGATGAGAACACAGTCAAAGGGATCTGAGCTGGCACTAAATTTAGTCCTTGGATGTGAAAAACGACGTTTCACCTTTTTATAGTCATTTATAGGTTTAATAAAAATAAAATAGGATAAAAATAGACAATAAAGGAGACAAAAAAGGTATTTTATATACAGCTGAGGGTGTAAAGCAACACGGCCTATTCCAGATTTCTTGGTATTTGAAAGTCTTGGTGTTACATATTTCAATAAGCTAATGCATGATTCAAATATTCATTTTGGTTTCAAGACCCCTCTAAGCAAACTAGTTCTCTGTGAGGCTCCACAAAGTCCAGATGTATGTTATAAATCTGTCTTCTGGAGATTTAGACCCTCAAAGGCTTAATTGTTTCTTATCAGAAATCTTTAGTTCAGGAATTTCAGGCGTCCCTTCTGTCTTCTATCTGAAAATATACCTCCATCACATTGCTAAATTCTACAAATAAAAGGAAATGCAGCACAACCTTCTTACATTATCTGCATAACATTCGTTTCAATATTTGCCAAAAGCCAACTCTAAAATGTGCATTTATAACATTGGACAAGCAGGGCAATCAGTTTGCTGCAAGACAGTGCAGAGAAACAGTCCTGTTTGCTGTTTCCTGTTTCCTGGAAGCAGAGAGTGAAGCCCTGTGTCTCACTTGGGCACCTGTATTTCAGAAAGTATGGGAAAACTCCAGGGTTAGTTAAATAAAAGCAACAAACCTGCAAAAGAGTTCAGTTTTCAGAAAACATCCCCTGCCCTAAAGGGGCTTAGAAACTCTTAAGCAGCTTAGGATTTAAGCTATTCACTTTATCCCTTTCCCCTCTGGAAAAAAAAAAAGAAAAAAAAGAAAAAAAAAAAAAAAAAAAAAAAAAAAAAAAAAAAAAGAGATAAAGGAGAGNAAAAAAGAAAGAGGTTAGGAGGTGAACTCAGCTTAAATAGTGAAAAGATTTCTGATAGCTGATCCCTCTTTAATCTAGAAACACCACACCCAACAAACAAATGAAAAAAGCAAGCTAAACCCAAAGTATCAAAGTATGCAATCCCTCCTAGCATGGAAGCCAAGGAAATTAGCAGGGAAATGATTGGGAAAGGACTTTACCCTGTGAACAGCCCCGAGAGCAGCTCACCTGGGCACAAGATGGATTTCCCATCCCTGGAATACATTTTAACCCTGGGACAGGGCTGTGGGCTCTGCACAGGAGCTGCAGGTTTGGCCTGTGTCATGCAAGAGGTCCCAGTACAGCATCCCTTATTTATGGTCTTGGCCCTGGAACTTCCCAGGACTTTGCATTTGGTGGCATTTGCCTTCCAGCAGCTGTGGAGAGCACTTTGGTTTTTTGTTGCCCTCTTTCCATTCACTCCAAATTAAGAATGGAGGATTATATATATATATATATATATATATTTTTTTTAGTGGAAACTTTCTCATTGTTCTGCTCTGCTGAGTTCTCAGTCTGGAGCAAGCCATTTATTTTTTCACTCCAACTTCAGCCCTAAAGCAGCACCTACAGCTGATGTTCCTGCTTTCCAAGTGGACAATAGCACCTGTCAGTGCCTGCTGTGGCTGCCTGGGGGGGCTTTGGCACAGAGCAGCTTTTGTATTTTGGTCACAGAAAGATGGAGAGAGCAGCTCCTGCTCCAAAGTCTCCATACATCACCTCGAATATATTGCACCACAACAATTAATGCTAATTAAAGTGTGTTTCCCCCATCACAACTCCTCATTTCATGCAGGTGATTTTTCATCTTTTCCTCATTTCAGATGATTTTTTAAAGGCATGTTCTTTCACAGACATGCCTGGGAATGTTTTTGCAACATCCTCCAGATGTTTTTCCAGTCCATCCTTACCTTTTCTCCATGGCAGTTCTCACCTTTCAGTAACATCAAAAAGAATAAATCTTGTATTTTTCTTTTTCAAACGCTCTGCAGGGGTTCCCCTAACCCTTCACTTTACAGGTAGTGTTTGATTTTTGCTTTTTTAAGCAGGATTTTTTTAAATCATATTTTGACATGGCGTCCTGCTTTTCAATTCCACTTAAAAAAATACGATCTAAGCTTCACAAGAAGAGAAAATTTTCAATATCCTTTAACTGTGGTTACTTTTGCATTGTCTGTAGTGGACTGTCCTTCTTGGAATTCAGATGAGAGCTGTGCAAGTATTGGATACTGACCCCTCAGGATAAACATTTTTGCTATTATTATATGCAGCACAACCATCTCACTGATCAAGAGCAGACTAAAAGTCATGCATATTTTATCTTTTTTGCATAATCCTTGGTTTTGGGGTGTGTAAGGATGACAGGGTGTGATGAGCACAGCATAAAAGCCCTCTCCAATGTGCTTCACAGCAATTACAAAATGCACAATAATTTTTTTTTTAATTTTTTTTTTTTTAATGGAGGTGTGTAGTGTTCAAAGTTGGAAAATTCAGCCTGCTCTC
>VWYO01024680.1:0-14483 GCA_013400275.1 Rhadina sibilatrix
GTGGCTGAACGAGCCACAACAGCTAAACTATTATTTTCACCTTTATATTGGTGTTAATAATTGTCAGTGTTAGTTTGAAATAAAGTCTAAATATAATTGAAGGTTGAAGTACAAATTCCCTTCCATTTTCCAGTGTGCAAGGGAAAGATATTCAATATAAACAGGTATCAATATCAATATCAAGATATCCATATTCAATTAGATATTTTCCTTGTAGAATATGTAAAGTTCCAGAGCTTAAAAGTGGGAGGTCAATTAACTGTTGTTTTTTTTTTTTTGTTATTGTTGTTATTATTGTTGTATGTATTTATTTCATGATTGTAACTCTTGGCATATTTTTGAACCAGTTTCTGGATTTAACTGAGATTTTATAACACTGTTAGCAAAAAAAAAAAAAAAAACAAAAAAAAACAAACAAAAAAACCAAACAAACAAAAAAAAAACACAAAACAAAACAAAAAAACCCAAACCAAACAAAAATCAAACTTCAAAGAATCTGCAGGTATTTCTACCATTAATTCGTTTACTTGGTCTTGAATGGCTGGGATAAAGATGCCTCTTTGGAAACATGACACAGAACATTTCAAGGACAAATGTAATTATTTAGTTCTCGCCTCTGAAAAATTGTTTGGCCACCCATCCAATTGGAAACTTGAATACTTTTACCTTTTCACCTGAAAGTTAGTTATAATAGCTAAATCTTTGACCAGCACAGGTCACTGTAGCTCAATAACCCTTATGTTAAATACTGTCATTGAAGACTATAGTTCTTTTTGTTTAAACTGAAGTAGAAATTTTCAGAACAAATTCTTGTTTTACTAACTACTTTTCCCCTCAATACGAAGTCTGCTGGATAGAAGAATATTATATTAAATGGAATGGTGTCTTGGTCTCTGTATAAATATAAATTCTTAAACATTATAGGCTGATGCAATTTATGAGCAGATTCATGGCTTACAGCAACAGAAAATTGCAAAGATGCAGTTAAGGCTAGTTTTGGACCTAGTAATGATAAACTGTGGGTAGAAGAGTACCAGATATTTACATGGCTGTGCTAACTTTTCACTGTGCAGGAAAGATCACACATTCAGACTCTTATTGAAGATTTAAAATCATAGACGAACCTCTGTAAGGAAAAAGGAGGTAACAGAAACTGGTGAAGTAAAAGAAATGTCACCTACTATTTGTAACAGTTTTACAAAGCCCACTATAGAATGAGAATATAGAAATGTATATAAAAAAATCACTATTCCAAAAAAAAATCTAATAAACTTTTCACAGTACATTTTTTAATATAAGAAATTAATTGGAAGTGGTGAGACTGGCTGAAAAGGCAATGAATTTTCTTCTCCTACTGGTCTGGATGCAAAACTTCTACTAGAAGTCACATAAGGACAGTATTGGAGGATGATTTTGTGTTGTAGCATAGTGAGGAAAAGAAATAGAAGTGATTATTAGTGAACTAGAAGTCCTACTTCCAAAGTTTCATTATTTTAATGGACCATTATAACATTATGACTCATGCTAGAGCCCTCATATAGATAAAGCTTTCTTAATTTTTAATTACATTTTTATCTAGAAAAGGCCTACAAGGAAAGGCAAAACATTTTCAACATTTATTCATCATTATATTAACTGCAAGTTATTCTGCATTTCTTTCTCACCATAACCATTCAGTTATCCTGAATTTCTTTGCCACTGTACAGAAGAAGAGGATGTGTGTGGCATATTTAGCCTAATCTTCATTTCCAAATCATTCAGTCCATTCACATACAACTACTCTAACTCCACAACTTACCACTATGAAAATTCCAATATCACAAACAAGAATTATGTTACTGCTCTAGGATTAATTCTAATTCGTGCAGTGTTTGAAAGTCATCACATATTTATTCATTCCTATTTCTAGAGTCAACACTAGCAGTGTTACCAATACTGTGAAATAGTACAAGGCCAACAACAGCAACAACAACAACAAAAAAATGGAGAAACAGAATAATATTAGTAATGCAAATTTTGTCTGTATCAAGCACTGCTGGCTGAAGTCCTTTCAGAACATGGAGTATTGTACCTGTAGAATCTGTGTCAGTGTGATACTGCACCACCACGATGAGAGCAAGGACTAAATGTGCTACCATCATGATAACGCAGCTACTCTATTTGAAGGATCCAGGCTGTCCTTTTTGAATTATGCTCTATTCTGTGGATAAATTACCCTGCCTGGAGCTCACAACAGGACTCTTAGTACAGTGTCCGGCTGCTTCATGCTATTGCCTCCGATGAAAAGAGGAAATATGGATTTTTGCACTAATTTGCATCCTAAAAAAGCACAGCATTTAAAGTGATTTTTAGTGGTCTAAACACAGAATTCCCTTTAAGATTATGAAGATGTCCACATATCCATATATGCATATATATGTTACCCAGCTAACATCTATCTATCCTAAAAGTGTTTCCAAGTAACAAACATACCTCACTAGATCTAAATAGTACAACTGAGACTAGCAGCATCATACTTTTTTCTTAATTAATTTTTAAAATAATATGCTAATTTAGAAATAAAAAAACTTACTTTGAAGTTCAGATTTAGAATTAGGACACATGTGGATTTATTTGTTTGAATTTTTATTATTAAATTTAAAAAAATAGAAAAATAATTGAGAGCAATTATTAAATATGTGCTTTAAAAATATTATTTTAAATAAACAATAATTGTTGTATTTAGGTACAGCCCAGTGTTTGAGATCATGAATTCATGCTAAATTTTGCTTAAACATGCAACATAAAAAGAAGAAAGTTTCTTAACTACAAATAATGTTAAAGCTGAGAAATACATTATTAAATTCAGTTTTAATTTAATATTTGATTTTCATAATTTCTCTTAAAATAACAGGATTCCAAATTTTGATTACAATTAATCAGCATAACCTCAATGATATTTTTGTAAAATATTAAGTGCAGAAGAAAGTTACATTTAACAGCTGGTGTTTGAAGAATAAATTACTATACATTTACAAGTAGCCATTCTCAATGTCATCCAGTAGCTGTTACATTATAGCATGCAGTAAATTTGATCAACATTTAATACATTTATGGTGTGTTAACCTTGGCTGGTTGCCAGGTGCCCAACAAACCTGTCTACCAGTCCTCTTGAAGTGGTTGTGAAGAAAAAAGTCATAATAGAAGGCCTGTGCACAGGGTAGCGAGAAATAAAATCAAATCTTAAAATACTTTCTCTCAGTCCCTCCATTCTTCCTGGGCTTATTTTTACTCCCTGCGCAGTGGACAGGGCAATGGGGAAAGGGATTTATGTTTCACACATTGTGTCTACTACTCCTTCCTCCTCAGGGGGATGACTCCTCACAGTCTTCCTCTGCTCCACCATAAGTTTTCTCCCACTGGACAGAGTCCTCCATAAACTTCTTCAGTGTAAGTCCTTCACACAAGCTGTAGTTCTTCATTAATTGCTCCAGCGTGAGTTCCTTCCATGGGGTGCAGTCCTGCAGGAATAGATTTTTCCTGCATGGGTCTCCAATGGGATCACAAGTCCTGCCAGTAAATAAGTTACAGCATGGGATCCTCCCTCCAAGGAGCCATAGGCCCTTGGGGCCAAAGGCTTCTCGTGGGCTCACCAGTGCCGTTTGTGCACCCATCTACTCACAGCTGCCTCTCCATGGTCTGCCGCATCGACTGCAGAGGAACCTCCTCTCTGATGCCTGTAGTATCTCCTCTCCATCCCTCTTCACTGACCTTGGTGGCTACAGACTTTCTTACTCCTTTCTTTTGGCTGTTGTTGCACAGCAGCTTTTTTCCTCTTTTAAACTGTGCTATCACAGAGAGAAAATTAAGATGTTATTTTTGTGATCCAACTTATGCATAAAACCAAGTGTTTCATTTGGTCATCAACTTTATTTAAAGCAAATCTATATAGTTTCAGAGCATTTAAAATTTACCAGGAAATAAATATCTTTCATATGAAACTTGTTTCTAAGTTTACAAGCCTTTTCTCCCTTCATTTCTCTATGCTAAATTATGGGAAGTAATGATTACAAGTTTGGATTCTCATAATTTTCCTTTTCCTTTTCCTCCTTCTTCAAATACTTATTTCTATTCCCCTATTTTTAGGAAAATTACTTTTTATTTAATTTGGTAAGGACAGTTACCTCCTTCACAACTTTGATTTGTCATGTTGTCAACAATTATCCACTAAGGTTTTTTTTTTTTGTTTTTTTTTTTTGTTTTTTTTTTCCCAATTGGAATAACTTTTCATTCCTGCATTGAACAATGCATTATAAAATTGAAGTCCTGCCATCAATATTCCTACAAGTATTTCTTAGAAAATCTGTTTATTTTGACACTCTATGTCTACATTGCCAAATAAGAGAAGGTTAGAGTTTATTAGCTGACTTGCAGACTAGATTTCACAGTCTGGCTTCTCTTGACCCTGCTGAGATTTTAGTGAAGACAAGCCATGTCGTATTTTTTTTCTCAGTCCCTGATCACCTCTTTCTGAGTTGTTCACCTCTTTCCTTGAGGTGTTAGTACTTCTGTGTGTCCAAACCATAACCAGGGGAAAAAGAAGCAACTGAAGAGGATGGATGAGCAGGAATCTGATCCTCTGAGTTGTTCCTGATCTTTTATTGTTTGGCAGTGCAGTAATTACTTGGCAGTGTTAGATAGACCTGGTGGGGCTCTTCCAATGACAGCTCTGAAGGGTCAGTGCTTATATCTGTGATCAATGAAGAGGGAAAAAAATGGAATTCATACTCTGAAGCCATTTGTGCCCCAGTGTCTCAGAGTCATCCTTCCTGTCTGTGCCTTGCAACCCAGACTAAATTCAACCAATCCCACCAAGAAGTTGTTTAGTAATCAAAACCAAATAAAAGCAGATTATTTAAGATGTGTTAGATCAAATTATTCACATTAGATAAATAGATTTTTTTTTCAGTTATCATAATTTAAAATATTTATGATTGGAAAACATAATTTAAGGTCTTATTAATTGAGCTACAATTTAGCTGAATTAGGTAGATCAGCACACACAAAGGAAAAATACACTATTACCTGTGTGAAGGCAAAAGCATTTCAGATAAAGTGGTTTGCTAAAAGAACATATAAAATTTTATGAGGTTTTTCAACAAAAGGCTTTGTAGTATATTCTCTGTCAAATGAATAACTACCCAAGTAAAATACTTTACTCAACAAATTTCATACATTCTTTAGTGCTAAATAGACACTCTATGGTTATAGGCTATTTTCTATCAACACATTTTGTATTTTAAGTGACAGCTTTTAGTTTTTGTTAAGATGTCATGTTGCATTTTTAAACTATTTGGCAACCTTGACATTAGCATGGACTGAAAAGAATATGAAACATGATGCTTGCCCACTTACAGGACACTTGACTCAGGCCAGAGACAGTGACGAATCAGAATAAAAAGGGAAAATTATATTTTTGGTGGTGTGGTCATTCCCCTTTCCCTTTCCCTTCCTTTCCTTTCTTGGAATAACTGTGTGCTTGGACAGATGCCGTATCATTTAATTAAGCAGTTACTTGTATTACTACTACTAAAAACGTTTTGACAGCTATATACAGCAGAAAATATTTTGAAAAGTTGTAATAAAAGCATAAACTGAAGTTGAAATGCTTTCTTTAAACATTTAAAGCAGAGTTAATAAAAGCATGATTGAAAATTTGTAATAAATATTTGCATTTCAAAAGGAAGACAAAGTGTAGCAATACATACATAAAATATATATTACAGAAAATATAGTTAAGGAAGATTTTTCCATTTTAGTTTTTCTATATAAAAATCTGTCTTTTCAGCACTTTTTCCTTCATGTTCCCACTTTCTGATCATGTCCTGCATAATTCCACAGCTTTTTTCCCCCTCAGTTTATCCTCTCAGAAGTTACTTTCTGAAGTTCCTCAACTTCCTGAAAGTCCTTTTAATATACCCAGCCTTTTTTTTTTTTTTTTTCACTTTGATGCTGTCCTGCTCCCATAAAAGTATATCTTAGTCATCAGTTCACCGCTCTTATCATATGACTCTTGGTGATGCATTCTAGATGATTTGGATCCAAGCCAAATTGTCAGGTTGAAAGGACTGGCAGCAGGGAGGCTGTTCATTTGCTGAGCGCATGCCAGGTGTAGTGAGCTTCCAGCAGCCAAGAGGCAAAGCAACTTGGATTCACTCCAGGCAAAAATTCTGTCCTACTTTTTCTGATAGTTGCTGGACACCAGTTGGTCTATTTGACTCTAAAAAAAGAGACTAAAAAAAACCCCTAAATGTCACCTATCACCTCTGGGTCCCCAGAACAGTCAGAAGTGATAGAAAATTCAGAAGATCCTGTTCTTTTACAGACTAATTTTTTTTTTTTTTTTTTTTTTTTTTTTTTTTTTTTTTTTTTTTTAATGTGTTGGAAGGTGGAGTTCTTAATTTAAAGCAATTGAAGAAATAATTATTTGGTTCTGCCCTTTAAATTCAGTGGAGTGAGATATGCACTCCACAGGACAATTTATCTGTAAAGATAGCTAGGTAACAAGGATAGATCAAACTGAATTTCTCCTAAGGATGGCTATTTTTTCAATTGAATATAAAAGAAGACAAAGGCAGGAGCATCAAATATTGATGCTCATCTCTTAGAATCAAGACACATGTTGAAACTGAATACAGATATATCTACAGCTGAGGAATTAGATTTTACTGTCATAGAAAGATTTAGATAACTGATAATTCAGTCCAGTTTGAAACTTCAAAACAGCTCTGCTTGACTATTGCTGACAATAGACATCACCAGTTACCAATTTTTATCACTATCGGTTTGAAGCAGATATTCTTTGATCATCATCATCTAAGAGCACACAACACCTAGGAGTGTTGTGTAGCCCCTACTGAAGGCTACTGACCTTGCCATGATTTTAGTCACTGTGTTGGTTTTGACAAGATAGAGTCAAGTTTCTTCACAGTAGTCAGTGTGGGGCTGTGTTTTGGATTTGTTTCTCACCCTGTGTTGATATCACACCCAAGCTTTAGTGATTGCTGAGCAAATAGCTTGACAGAGTCAAGGCCTTTTCTGCTTCTCACAGCACCACACCAGCGAATACACTGGGGTGCACAAGAACTTGGGAAGGGACATGGATGGGACAGTTGATCCCAAACATCCAAAGGGATGTCTCTTTGGTATCACATAATGCCATCCTCAGCATAAAGAGATGGGGAAAGAAGAAGGAAGTTAGGAACATTTGGAATGAGAGCATTTGCTCTCCCAACATGACTATTATATATGAAAGAGCACTGATTTCCTGGAGGTGACTGAACAATTGGAAGAAGTGAATGAATTCTTTGGTTTGCGTTGTTTACTTGTGTGTGGTTTTTGCTTTACCTGTTCAACCTCTTCTATCTTAATCCTTAAGTGTTTTCACTTCTATCTTTCCCATTCTCTCCCCTATCCCAGAAGGAGGTTGAGTGGCTGTGTGGGGCTGAGAAGACGTCTGGGATTAAACCAGAGTCACCAAGTGCAAATTGGCCAGATGTGAGAGTTCTTTGATGAGGAAAAAACCATTAAAAAAAAAAAGTTATCAGACTCTTCCCATCATTCTCACCAAATTTTTTTATGCTTCTTCACTAAAAGAAAGGGAGGAATCTTATTTCTTCCTAACATAATTCATCTTATTTTTGGGACAAATAATTGTTCAGAATTTGTCAGGCATCTTTCCTAGTTCTTCTGTATCTCTTGTTTCCATCTTGCAAGTTTCACTGTTTGCACATTGCCCAGTTCTCCTTTTGAGCAATTCTACTACAGGTTTTGTTTTGCTTCTTTGCCTTTATATGTTACTTAAATACTTAAGCTTAACTATGTTGCAAAATGTCAATGCATTGCTGCTGGACATTCTAATTCAGTGTGCTAATTTCAGGATCCAGGGCAAGTAAACACTATTTATGCTTTGCTGTGTTTGTGATGTGTTCAGTTTTCTGAATGCAACAGGCCTCTACTTTGGCTACTAACCTGAAGCAAATCTTCTCCAAATACGACAGTGAACCATAAAATCAAAGAAAAAAAAAGTATTTCACTGATATTATTTTAGAGATTAATATATTTAGATGAGCAAACATATCTACCCTTGTGAAAAAAACAGAAACAAATTCTCCTAAGATTATAGATTTTATTTCCATGCTTTGTAGGTAGCTAACCCATGATATTCAGACAAATTAATTAAGACTGCATACAACATCTACTTTTAAGTTAAAATCATGACCATTTGTTTCCTTTCTCTAGGGAGATCAGTTCCTCTAGCAATTAATAACAGTTTTCCCAACAAAAGTATTTTTTAACCACTATAGATAGTTTAAATACCGTATCAGCTTGTCATTAATTTGCCTGTTGTCACTTGAGATGTGTCAGATCACACAATTCATAATTTAAACATTCCAATAGTATTAGTCAATCAGGGCATTATACCATATAACCTATATTGTCCCCTGCAGGGTATTCCAGGCAGAATTTGTATGGACAGTTCAAGCTATAGCAGAATCCTACTGTTTTGATACTGCTCTAGCCCCTGTGGTTCAAGAATTTTAGCTGATAGCAGAAAACCAGCTTTTCACAGCTCCTGTGGAGTTCTCCTCAATGGTCCGGCAAGAGAGAGTAGCATTTTCAATAGATTTCCCTGAAAATATTTGATGCTGACAACTTGCCTTTAGCTGTCAAACTGTAAAACTGCCTCCACCTAAAGTGACTGACCAGCCAAATACATTTAGGTTTCTATTTATGAAAGGGCAGGCTTTCAAATAACAAATGTAGTTTTTCTCTGTCTAGACATAGCCACAGGAAGCATGAGATACGACAAAAAATTATTCAGCATGTGTCACTACTCCAACAGATGTACAGGTGCACTTGGCAAGAGCCTTTTAGTGAAAGTCACAGTGAAACCACACACAATTTCATTAGCACCTGCTCTTTTGGTGAATACCTGTGAACTCCTTGCACATATCTGGAAGAAATGGTGAGGAACTTAGATAATCATCCTTAGCTCTGTGAAAACTACTGTCTTTTGAGAATTTCATCAACTTTGCACCAAGCGAATTTGACATCCTCCACGGTTTTAGGATAAGAAACACATTGCATTTCAAACTTTATTTACACCTACATGTGTTAAATTAAGAGTAAAAATGTGATTAGTAAAGTAAGCCACAATTTAGAAAGAGGAACAGCAAACATTTCTGTAGATCTTGAGCCACTTACGTATTTAGGATACTGGAAGCCTGCAGGGAGAGGTGCTCCTATGATTCAGGTGAGGATGCAAGTTTTGGCCTCATGCTAACTTCCTTTTGAAAGCTCTTTAGCATTAGACTAATATTTCTTGTTTCATCACCCCCTTTCTTTGAGGGAAAGAGGCTAAAATCTTTTCAAAACAAAAGTGTTTCATAGTATTTTGGAAAAAACCCCAACATATCTTAATTCCTCACTGAACAAGGATTAGGCAAAAAACAGTGAAAATTTTTACTAGAAATTCACAAACTTATTGACAACCTTCAGAAGTATCTGATTTGTGCTACTTCTACAGATTGTCTCAGGATGAGGTTAACTGTCTTTAGGAAGAATTTCCCTTGAGAAGTAAGAAACTCAACATTCTTATCGTAAAGCAGAGATATTACTTTTAAATCCTTAAAGTTGCATATTATTAATTACACCCTGGGGTTTTGTCCTAAGCAATTTTAATGCTGTACGTATTTTTTCAGAGCTGTTCAAGATGAGGGAATTGTGCCCAACAGACACAATGAGGGAATTGTGCCTAACCTCTCTCTATAATTTTATTGGATATCATCATTTCCAAAGGAGTCATCCATTAAAAAAACCCAGGAAGTTTGTTCTAATCAATACATTGCTTCACTCTTTAGGTTCATTTCTTTAATGAAATCCTAGGAAAAATGTTACTTTGAGAAAAAAGGGTGATACCCAGTAGAGATGTTTGGTAAACACCTTCTATACTGCCTTAAATTAAGCCAAGATTTTGATTGCTCTGTGCTGGTGACAGAAAGTAATACAACAAATTTCTTATTTTGAGCATATGTATCTGAATTAAAGTAATAATGATTCAAAGCAATTCAATTAAAAAAAAAAGATAATACAAGATTTTAAGGACTGGATTTGAACAACTTGTTGGATATTAGTTAAAGCAAAACCATTTCTGTCAGTTTTCAGAAAAAAACAATAAAATCAGAAACAAAACCCCACAAACTAACAGCAAAAACAACTACAAAAATGAAATCCAAACAACCTTGTTCTAAATCCATTTTGATCGTGTTGCTTTCCCAATATAAAATTGCTTTCTGATTAAATTTTTTCCTAATCAGATTCAAAAATTAACCCTTAGTTTAGTTATAACAGTATGCTATTTATTTTTTATTAACAGAAAAACTATTGCAGTTGATGTTTGAAATATTGTGGGTTTTGTTGGAAGAAAAACAAGGTGCACAGAAGCCAATTTTAACATACTTCTAAATACTTGCAATATTTTTAGAAAATTAAGTCAACTTTCTCTTTTTTTCCTTCTATTTTTATTTTTTTCATTACTTCCTCAGTTTCTCTAAATATATCATTTGTGTTTGTTCTTAGTTTTTTTTATATTGATAGAACTATATATATGTATGTAATTTATCTAAGCTTTGCAACCTAAATTTGTGTCAGATATTCAATTTCTCATTATATTCCCTTCTAAATTTTCCCAATTTCCTTTCTTATATATCTTTCTAGTCTGGGGAAATATTCCACATGCCTAAATCAAGCTTTTTAACCAGGGCACTTCTCCGAAAATTCAGTTTATTACTGGACCAATGAATGTAATGATATTAAGAAATGGCTGTTATCTGCTCTTCAATGGTTTCTTATTCCTTGTGTCTGGATGATTTTCTTCCCAGCTGATTGTTTTATGTATATTTATCTCCTTTTTATGCCATACTTTTCTCTACTATCTCCCTTGCTTTTCCCTAATTTTATTTATTTTGTTATCTTACATTTCTTGTATCTTATAATATTCCTGTTTTATCTTAAATCTTTTGTTTCCATCCCTCTAGTGACCTTATTTTTTTAAAGAAGGAGTAAAGACTTTGCTATTTTGGGCTTAGCTTCCAAACAAGCAAATTTGGTGAATGAAGCCAAAACTCTCCCTTCTCCTTCCCTGTGATAAAAATTCCTCTTTCCACTAGCCACTGAGTATAAGTGGAAGACTTTTTGTGCTCTATTATTAATAATAAGAAAGGCTATTTAGAAAGAAAGCAAACACTGTAGATAAGTTCGTAAAGCACTCTTATTCAATAAATGAGCTGCTACAAGGCTGAATATAGGAGACAGAAATAGAGGTGAATTACCCACTGTTCTAGTGATTTTTCACCCATTCTCTAATTTAACATATGCTGTATTTTTAAGGTTTACAAACATGAAACTTCAAAGTATTGCTTTTCCAAAGCTTTTTGTAGTTATATTTTATTATTTGTTTGTTTTAATAAATGAAAGTCAATCACTTAACATGAATTTATGCCCTTTATTATGTTATGCAAACAGATGTCTAGAGATTGAATGTAAATTTTAAGTAAGAGAACAGACCAGGAGAAACTTCTAGACATGACATTAGAAACATCTGGATATTGCATGTACCAGAGCAAAGAAATTGGAAAATAATGCTGTGGGACATGAACAGACAACAATATGCAAGATATGGGGGACAATATGTAAGAGCTGGCTGAACTTTGAGGAGAACACTGGAGGTCTGTTGGAGTATAGAATCTTACAGGTTCTTTACAGAACAGAAGATTATAGGAATTGTACTACATTTTCTGCTCACATGTATTCTCTGGTTAATATTTTCATTATCAGTCATGATAGGGGCAAGCATAGTTGGAACCACAGGATCTTTAAAGGCCCTTCCAACTCAAGAAGTTCCATGATTTTTATAAGCAGACACACAAGTTAGGATAGAGAGTCTACTGAAATTAGTCTTGATGTAAAATAAGCTAAACTGACTTGCATAAAATCTGTAAAACGATGATGGGAGGTGGGATAGAAACCTGACAAAACCCCCTTCTCTGAGCCACGGGCTGCAACAGTATTTCATCATGCTGGACAGAGATACAAACATGACCTTAGGATGTTCAGTGATGAACGTATCTTAAAAAGAGGAAAAACAATCTTTCTCCCCTAGAGGGGAAATAATTCCTCACTGCTTTGTTAGTTGGCACCATCTCAATTGATGAAAAGGCACTTTTGGCAGCCTGTATGGAGATTATGTTTTCATCCTTCTGGCTGAAATGAAAATAATGATGAGAAAATAAATCATAATCAGCAGTGGCAAAGCTCAAGAAATGTTGAGACAAAAAAAGCAACAGCATTTACTTATCCACTAGGACAAGATTCAGCCTTACATCAAGATAAGACTAAATCTGAAATGACTGAAAAAGGCCACTAATGAAACAGAAATTAGTAAATGCAAAAAGTCAACATATTCCTTCAGTGCCCCCTTGATGGTTCTTGAAACTTTAAAAAGCTTTAAGATGTCTCTTCTCACACCGTTAATAGTATGCTTGAATTTACAGATTTCTTCACATGGAAATCAGTAGAAGCCCAACATGGAATTGTAGAATTACAGCATCCTAGAATCTTTTGTGTTGGATCCCCTGCTATGAGCGCAGATATCTTTCACCATCCAACCTAATTTTGAAAACTATGAATGATGGGGCATCCACAGCTTCTCTGGTATACCTGCTCCAGTGTCTCATCACACTCAGCATAAAAAAATATCTTTCTCATGCCCAATCTAATTCTATTATCCCTCAGTTTAAAACCGCTGTCCATTAATCCTGTCACTCGCTATCAGCTACAGTCAAAATCAAAGCAAATGCCATATAGAAATTCAGGTAGATGACATCTGTCACTCTTACCTTCTCAACTCATACAGTCTGTCCATTGTAGAAGGTCAGGATGGATTACCCAGGTATAATTTGCCTTTGGTAAAACCATGATATCTTCACTACCATATTTTCCATATGCCTTGACATGTCTTCTGGGATGATCTATTCCATGACCTTGCTGGGCACAGAAGTAAGGCTGACTAGCTAGCACTGTACAGTTTGTCCCTATTACCCTTTTAAAACAAGGGTGCAATGTTCCCTTTTTTCCAGTCACCAAGGGCTTTGACTGACTGCCATGATTTTGCAAATATGGAAAACAGCTGTATCTGCCAATTACCTTGTGACTTTCAGATTCATCTTATTGGGTCACACAGACTTCTGTGAGTTCAAGTTCCTCAAGAACTCAAACTTTATCTTTTCCCATGGTGGGAGGGATTTTGTTCTCTTAATCTTTGTCTTGAAGTTCAGAAATGTGACAAGACTTAGCCTATATTTGGAGTTTAATCACAATGAAAGCTGATAATTTTGTATTTTGCCATTTCTAGTTATAAAGTTATTCAGAGTTTGTTCATACTATTAAGTAGCTATGATTATTCAGCCCACTAAAAAAAAAACAACAAACCAAAAACAAACCAAAAGGAGTTGATGGTTAAATACTTTAAAAAAAATTGAATACCTAATTTTTGAACAGTTTTGATATTCTTTATATTAAAAGTCTTTGTTGAATTTATTAAAAATTTATGGTTTTTTTTTTTTTATATGAACTGTATTTGTTGTTCAGTTGGTGCAGCAGTAACTGAATTCTAACTCTCCATACAAGAATATTCCACATCTGGATTTTCATGTTTCCAAGTTTGTTCTATCTAATTCAAGTTGTTTCTTTTCCTTGCTTGCCTTGTTTTACTTCGGCCCACCTTGCCTCATCTCACCTCATTACGTCTTGCCTTACCTGGCCCATAAAAACTCAAAACCTTTAGCGAACAGCATTTCATGCTTCATCTTCTGTCATCAAACATGTTCAAGTGTTAGTTGATGTAACTTGATACACATATATGTCAGTGTTCCTCACTGTTCTTCCTATTTCCTCATTTTCCAAAAAAACCAAAACATTCACATGAAATGTTTCATCTGTTTGTGTGTTTTTCTCCAGGAGGGAGGAAGGCATACAAAGATGCTTCACCACAAGAGTACTGGATTTTTTTGGTGTATTATTTTTCTGAAAATTGATCATGCTGGCATGTTTGCAGTAAATCATAAATACTTAAATTGTTATACAGAAAAATAGAGAGCTTGGTGGGTTTAGTTTGTTGTTTTGTTTTTTTTTTTTTTTCTTGCTTTAGTCATAAAATTCATAGTCTTTTCAAAGCAAATTCAAAGCAGAAAAAGAGTTTTGAACCAGGATTGATGGGAAGAAAGATGATAAGAGATCACCTATTTCACTAGTGTTCATATCACCTATTTTGACAACCAAAATTTCACAATCTTTCTAGAAAAAGTGTTTCAATTTGGGAAAATTTTTTGTTGTTTTGCTTCTCTTTATGTTGACCTACAGGCGCGCTTTTTTTTTTTTTTTTT